>JAAWXA010000047.1:2213267-2273919 GCA_038090715.1 Florisuga fusca | reverse complement strand
TATCCTCATCCCATCCTCATCCCCCATCCTCATCACCATCATCCCATCTCCATCCTCATCCCCTATCCTCACTCCCCCATCCCCATCCCATCTCCATCCTCACCCCCCATCCTCTTCCCTGTACTCATCCCCATCCTCATTCCCCATCCCCTATCCTCATCCCATCCCCAGCCTCACCCCCCATCCCCATCGTCACCCCCCACGCCCTCACCATGATCCAGGGGTGGTTCATGAACTCCGTTATGGTCATGCGTTGGGTCGGGTCAGTCTTCAGGAGATTGCGGATCAGCTGTTTGACTGGAAGGGTTTGCAGGGGGCTGGGTGTCAGCAGGTCCCAGGGGGGCTGTCCCCACACTCCACCCCAAGCCAGCAGCCCCAAACCACCTGCCTGCTCCTCCCATCCCCTCCACACCCCAGACCTCACCCTGCTCCAACCCCCTCAGCAAAAGCCTCTCGAGCAAAGAGAAGGTGCTGCACCACTGAGAGGTGACCCACAACATGTCCCAGTGTTCCCCAGAGCTGCTGGACGCAGGGCTGGCCCCAAAAGGACACCTCAGCCTGGGGACAAGTCACCCCAGGGACCACGTTTACCTTCTTCTGACACTTCGGACCATTCAGGATTGGGAAACTCGTACTGGCCCATTCGGATCCGTTTCTTCATGCCCGGTGAGATGGCCAGGCCATGGTTGGAGTAGAAGGGGGGGTACCCACACAGCCTGTCCCAGGAGGGGGAGCAGAATCAAGACATCACCCCAAAACCCCCCCCTCCAGCAGCACCCAGGGCAGTGCCAGGAGCAGAGCAGCTGGGAAGATGGGCTCCAAAGCTGCATCTCCCCTGCTTCTGAGCCCTGTGGATGGAAAAGGACCCATGGGACTTACAGAATGTACATGATGACACCAAGGGACCACATGTCACAGGACTTGTCATACTTTTCAGGGCCAAGCACTTCCGGGGCTGGCAAAGAGAGAAACAAAATCCAGAGCTGAAGGGGCAGCACCAGGCAAGAGTGATCGGAGCATCCATCCCATGGAACCACCAAGGAGCTGCCTGCAGCTCTGTGAGGGGCTCTGTGTGGCCACCACCCAACCTGCCAGCCCGGCCACCCTCCAGCCCCCTCAACTTGCAAGCTCAGAGCCCCCAGGCCCTTACCCACGTAGTAGGGGGTGTAGCAGGGAGTGGCCAAGGAGTTGTGCGTGGTGGTTTCCTTAGCGAAGCCAAAATCCGTGAGTTTCAGCACAGCATTGGGCCTTTTGGAGGTGTACAAGAGGTTTTCGGGCTGTGAGAACACAGGGAACAAGAAGTGAGCAAGAGCTGGGGCAGCCTCAGCACTGCCATGGGCCCCGGGGGGGCTCAGCACCAGCAGGAGGGGGGAACACAGCACCTTCACGTCCCGGTGAGCGATGTTGATCGAGTGTAGGTACTGGATGGCTTCCCCAATGCTCTTCATTATCTCTGAAGCCTCTAAAGCAGAGGGAAAAAAAATTTAAAAAAAAAATAATAATCAAGAAACCTTTACAAGCAAGTTTAAACAAGCATGACCAGGGAGCCCAAATCTGCAGGGAAACCAGCTGGGAAAGATGCTCCCTGGGGGATGCGGGGGCAAGAGCTGTAGGGTTTGGTTGTGTCAACACTTTTCCTGGGCACAGGAGCAGAGGGGATGAAATTCCTGAGATCTGTGAGATTCATAGGACTTGGCCTTCATTTATTGGAGGGCGGGCGGGTGTTTCTGAAGGTCACTGAAGGTCCTGCCTGTGCTGGGATGGGATGGACAAAGCACAGGGGCAGCTGAGAAAACATCCCTGACCTTGCTCTTGACTGAGAGCGGAAAGCAGGAGCACTCAAACCCTCATCCCCCTGGAGCAAAACCCTGCTGGGGGTTCAAAAGTGGGAAGGGGCTAGACCAGAGGCATTCCTATGAACAGCAAGAAAGGGTCCAAAGATGAACCCCCAGGTCCCCGTGGGTTCCATACCCCGTTCTGTGAAGGCCTGGTCTCCCCTGTCTTGAATTCGGCTGAAGAGCTCCCCGCCATCCAAGCTGGAAGAGAAGCAGGAGGCATCAGGTGCTGCAGCACCCATCCCACGCTGGCACAGGCTGTACCCAAACCTCTGATGCTCCATCAGGAGCTGCGCCAGCTCAGCAAGAGGCAAAGCCCTTCTCCATCCAAGCCTTTGGAGCCTCCTCCTTCCAGAAATGAGCAGGGCAGAGGCTTGGCGCTGCCGGCGGAGACACGGGGTGCGAGCGGACGTGGTCTCCCCACCAGCCCACGAAAAGACATTTACAGTAAAGACAGCAAACATGGCTGGAAGGTGGTGAGAGCTCTCCCAGCACACCTGACCTGGTTTAGTTCACAAACCAACCACCTCCCCGACACACTAACCCCGTGCAGAAGTGCTGAGTAAAGACCCAGGTCAGCAGCACCCACACGGGCTGCCCCACGGGAGGCACCAAGCTTGCACGTAAGGTGCTAGAGAAAGACTATGGAAACCTTGGCACCCTCCCCAGCCAAAGGCTCCTCAGGTATCCTGAGGAACAAACTCGGCTCCCAGAGAGATGAGGAGGGAGATCAGGGATAATTCTCCACATGAGCAGGGAGGGACACCGGGGCTTCTGCCCCAGCCTCATCTAACTGGAGCAGAAATGGTTTCTGTCTGTCCCAGTGCAGCCAGCACCTCCTGCCGGCACCCTGGACGTTCAGTGGACACCTGTGACAGACCCCACTCAGGTGCTGGGGCCAGTGGCTGCAGGTGGGGACACACAAAATGCTGCCTTGTGATGGGCATCAGCCCCAGAGCCTCCCTGAGGGGCAGGGACACGCCGCAGGGAGCAGTCACTGCCCCACAGCCCTGTCCCCAACCATTCCACTGCTGCCTTTTTCCCCTCGTGAGCAGCACAGACCCTTCCTCTCCCCAGCTGTCCAGCACCCCCCTGCTCTCCTCAGAAGCCTCTTCCCACACCAGAGATGCTCAGGTGGCTGCTGCTCCTCACACCCCCCCGCCCTCCCCGGGTGACCTGGGGGCTTGTCAGGGGAGAGAGAGGTTTTGGCAAGGAAGCTGCAGCAAATCACAGCTGCGGTTGGGATGTGGTTTCAATACTTTCCTCTTCATTCCTCCTCCTCCTCCCCAGGCTACAGCAAACACCTACCCCAGCCAGAGCCACTCGGCTGCTGCTGCTGCAAGAGCTGCAGCGGTGTCAGGAGATGCTGGGCTGTGGGCTGCTCAGCTGAACCCTCCTGCAGGGTGCCAGGAACCTGTGGACTACCCCAACTTTCAATGGCCGAAGCCAGTTTGGTTACAACCTGTCTGCAGCAAGAACCACAGGCCCAAAGCCTCCTGAGAATGTTTTCAGAATGACTCAGAGCCAGCACAGCTCCCGCATCCCTCCGGCACGGCATCTCTCCCCTCCCAGCACTCCCACCCTGCTTCCCCCCCCACCACAGCATCTCCCAGGGTTCCAACAGTGGGGCAGGAAGGTGCTCACCCCCATTTTGCCATCACTCACCACTCCATGACGATGAGCAGACACTTCCTCCCCTGGTAGAGGTTCTCGTAGACGTCCATGATGCGGACGATGTGGGCGCACTGCGATGCCCTCCAGTGCAGCTCCACTTCCCGGCGGGCTTTCGGGCAGTCCTGCAGCATCTGCAGGAGAAGAGAGACCCTGTCAGCCCCCTCGGGAGAGCCGGGCTGCTGGCCCAGAGCCCACCTGGAGATGGCACAAGGGAGAAGGCCAAGTGTGGGTGCTCCGGAGAGCCCTGTGCAATGCCTCCATCCCCATCTAGTGGGAAGAACGTGAAGCCACCCGCTCTCAGAAGCTTCTCGCCCTCCCTTCCGAAGCTGGTCGAAGTTTACCCCGACTTCTTGTCACCTCCCTGCCCTCTGAGATGCCTCCCTGGCCCCCAGCCAGCCTGTGCCACCGGCGAACAACTTTCTCCTGCATTTATGAGCACGCTGGTACTTACCCCACCGCACCCCTGGGTGCCACCAAGCATCCTCACCCTCCCCTTTGCAGCCCCCAGCAGTGCTGCCCACCCATCACCTCCCGTGGGACAGGCAGGACCCTCCTGCTTTCTGCTCTGTGGCTTCAGAGGCCACCAGCACCCAGCCACGTGTGCCTAGGGAGGGGACAAGATGACAGGCCAGATGTCCCCTAAATAGCAGCTTTTCTCAGGAGCAGCAGCAGCTCTTTAATGAGTCCCTCACCCTCCCCAGAGACAGCTCACAGTTCCCAGGTGCAGGAAGGATTTGCTCGTCTGCCACAAAGTATTAATTACCATGTTTGTCAGGATAAACAACCAGCCTTAATTATGAGCCTCCTAAATATAGAACAACAACCATGCCTCTCTTCAGCCTGGTTCATTTTCCTTCCTGTCTCCAGCAGCTCTCAGGGCTGGGCTGGGCACAGCACCCACTGCCCCTGTCCCAGAGGGGGTCTGCACCTCGGGACAGCCATGGGTGGGGGCACAAGGAAATCCATCCCACCCCCACCTCCATGGGCAGGAAACAGCAGGTTTGCTCGTTTTGCCCAGACAGAAAGCTGCTCCTCACCCCTCTGCCCTCTCCTGGGGCTGCTCAGGGGAGGAGAGCATCCAGCTGGTAAGTGGAGGAGCATCAGCCCTTGGATGCTCTGCTGGACCAGAAATAGTACCTAGGACCCTCTGCTGCAGAGGAATTTCATGGAAGCAAGGGTTAATGCTTGCTGCAGATTGCCCACTGATCTATGAAATGCTGGCTGATCAGAGTAACAGCAATTTGCATTCCTTCCTGTGACAGCATGTGGCAAAAGACAAATTGGATGCACCCTTCAGGCACCCAGCTATTACCCCATAGGTGGGTGCTGGTCACCCCTCTCCCAGCTCCTGGGTTCTCCTGTATCCTGAGGTGAAGGAAACCTGTGCCCATGGATGGCGCTTCTGACAGCAAACCACCTGGAGGCTCAGCAAAGCCCAAACTGGCTGAGACACCCCCTGCACGACCATTCAGCATCATTTGCACCAACAACCTCGGGGCCAAGGGAAGACAGGGCAGGAGGCTGGACAGCCCCTCCTTGCTCCTCTGCTGCTCAATTACTCTGAAAACCAGATCCTGCCAAAGCAATCTCAGCACGAAGGGGGCTGGAGAAAAGCTGGGTTATTTGCAGCCCCCAGCCTGGCGTGGGGAGCCAGGAAGCTGAAGAGAAAAAAAAAAAAATCCCCCAAAACCAAAACACAACACAAACCAATTTGTAATTACGTGCTGGGAAAATTGAACAGCAGGAAGCAGACAGTTAACATCATTCTCCCCAAGACAAACAGGAGATGTACAGAAATATATCTCCCATTTTTAGAGGTCACCCAGAGAGCTTTTAAAGCAGCTTAATTGTATTTCTAATGAACCAGGAGGCAGCAGCCTCCATTACCTGGACCAGCACAGCCCTGACATTTGCTTTTGTACTCGGGCACCCGCAGGCGAGTGAACAGCTGCCACACAGCTGCCCCCCAGCCACCCCCCCTGGGATGGAGAGGCTTGTTAAGAGAATTATTTGGTCTATTTAGGAAATGTTCCTGGTGGAAGGGGACATTGGCAGGATGGGGAGCTGAAAGGCAGAAGCAGTGAGGCTGGAAGGCTGCAGGAAGGATGTGGTGATGCCCAAACTGCTCGCTCCTGGTCCAGGCAGGGCAAGGGCAGCACTTCCAGCAGCTTCTCCTCTTCAGGTAGCAGTGAAACAATGGGTGGCTGATCTCCTGGCATCCCAGGCTTTGCTTGGTGATGGCAACTTCACATCAAACATATTTTGGGGTTTGTGGTGATGCTGCCCTGATCCCTAACCCAGCTCTGGTATCCGGAGCAGCCCATGGCTGCAGCAAGGTCTGTATTCCTTGGCTTGCAACGAGGAGGTTGGGATGGCAAAAGCACCTTGTGTTTCCCTGAGGTCCAGCAAGGGTGAACTGCTCCATCCCACCCCAGCTACAGGTACCAGCCTGGTACCAACCTCCCCACTGACTCCAGAAGCAGATTTTGCAGGCCCAGAGCACAACCAGAGATAAAGCCTCGCAGAGGGGAGATGGCAGCAGACAGACAACACAATACACTGGAAACCTCTGGCAGCCCAGAGCTGCTCTCGGCTCAGCTTTTCCTTCTGTTATCTCTCCCCATTCCAAGGGGGCTCCCTGCAGACCCAGCTCTGGGACACACTGGGGCAGTGGCTGAGCCGGGCAGGCAGTAACCGGATCCCCACGTTACACAAGTGTCCCCGGGACAGAACACAAGGACAGCACTGGGAAGCCACCACCTCTGGGCAAAACCAGCATCCACAAGCAGAGGAATCACGTGCCTTTCCCTTCACGGTGGCTGGGTGCTTTAAATTTTGGCTTTGCAGGTCTCCAAACCACCAGAGAGGTGTCCTACATGGGACAGGGGACAACCAGGACAGCTGTGCCACCCTAGAGCCCTGCACTATCCCCATCTCTGCTTCCCACAGGAAAATAAAGAGAGCAAGGGAAGGGCCACTCCATTGCCATGAGGGAGGAAATCCAGCTCCAGCAGCATCTCAGCTCCCCTGGCAGCAGCCTGACACCTCCGAGATGTCAGCAGGCAGCGTCTGCTGCCATCCTGTGCCTTGGCTCAGCACAGCTCCCCCCGGAGCCACTGCATGCTGTGAGGGAAATGAGCAACCTGCGGAGCTGAACCCACTCATTAGCTCCACTAAACCCTGGAGCTGAGGGCTCCAAAACCATCCCCACCGGCAGACACCGCAGCCCCTGCCCCGATACGCTCAGCACCCCTGGCAGCAAGAGATCCCCCTGGGCTCCTGCAGCACCTCTGGGCTTTTCACCACCTCAGGAAGACAAATCCTGGGAGCAGCTCCTGAAAGCACAGCAGCTCATCGGGGTGTCTGGAAGGGGACAGCACCCACCCCCAGGCACGCTGCCCCACGGGCTCCATCCAGCCCTGCTGCTCCCCACCACCAGCAAAAACGAGCTTCAGCTCAGATGAAATGGGTTAAGAATTTAAGGCTTGCTCAACACCACGTCGAGCTCAGTTCCCCCCATCATCTCCCACCATGCCCAGAGCAGGTGGGCAGGCAGGAAGATGCTGGAGAAAACACAGGGGCTGGAGCTGCCCACGTTCCCTCGCCCGCCCGTGTCCCCAGGCACCACTGATTCAGTCTCTCCTCCTCCTGGGATGATGATTTTCCAGGAATCACACTGGGTCTGCCCAGGAAGCTCCCTCCCTCCCTGAGCAGGGGGTCCCAGCACACCATCCCGCTGCTGCTCCCCCCAAAAGCTGCTGTCCCTCCCTGAGCTGTGGCATCTCCCCCAGACTGGCACGATATCCCTGTCCCAGAGCCTGCAAGGCAAAACACCCCTCCCCCAGGCAATTTCCATGAAAACTGAGGGTCAGGCACACAGCAGCACACGGAGCTGTTCCATTTCCCCTCTTTGCTCTGCCTCCCCTCCCACCCCGGCTGCTCCAGCTGCTCTCTCAGGAGGGTATTTTTATTTCTCCGTGTATTTTGATCACAGCGGATTCACCTCAGCTCCCAGCAGAGCAGCACACCCTGCACGCCTTGCCCAGGCAGCAAACACCCCTCTGACCACCCCCTGCAACACGACCTGGGGGAGCGTGCCCGTGCCCCAGGCTGCCCCCAGGAACTCCCCGCAGGACCCGGCTGCCCCACGGGGGTTAAAATAAACTCTTATTAAGTTGCAATAAAAATAAACGCACAGTGCAGAGAGGCAAGCTGTCAGCCTCCTGTACTCTCAGCAGGGAGCAGAGCAGAAGTTGTCCTGCCTGGACCCAAACACGGGCTCTGGGTTCCCCTGAGGAGACCAGCAAGGAGCATTTTTTCCTAATAAAGCAAAAGGGCTTTTACTCTACAAAAGATTTGCCTCTCCTAATCTTTCCATGTCAAGCAGATGCCAACTGCTTAACACGTTCATGCTTTGCATGTGCTGTTCCCCCCCCACAGCACCAGGAGGGCAAAGCCTGGAGAAAGCCAGAGAGGAGAGGTGAGGTGCCCAGGGGAGGAGCTGCACCAAGGGGGGGACTATTTAGAAGAGTGGCTGCTGCTCCCTGACAGAGGTGGCTTCAAAAGAGCCTCCTGGTGTGCAGGGCAGAGGACAGTGCCAGCCACCAGAGCAGGTGCCACCAGAGCCCAGGCAGACGCTGAGGCTTTGGCCACCGGGCAAGGCATGAGCACAGCCAGCTCTGAGCATCAGTGGCCTTGAACAAAAGGTCCATCTTCTCCAGGGAAGATGGAGAGGTTGGAAAAAACATCCCAGCAAGAGAGAATTATTCCCATGAGAGCTACAGAGGAGGAGCAAGGCTGAGGACGTGATGCAGACTGAGCAAACACAGACTGACACCCGTCCCCGAGCTGCTCCGAGTGAATTATCCGTGCACTCAGAGGAAGATCCAGACCCCTCAGGGAGAACACAGGGAAAGAGTTCCCAGGTGCTGGCAGAGCCAAGCAAGAAGCCAGGCACTGCGGGTGTGAGGGGTGAGCTAAAAGCCCCCCAGGAGCAGGCTGATGGGAGCAGATGTTGGAGCGGGCGGCTCGGTCCTGACCTGCGGGCGATTTTGCAACGCGGGTGGGAGGATGGAAACGGGGCAGGGGAAGAGGTGGCTCTTGCACAAAGAGATCCACTTGCCCACAGCAGTTGCCCAACCCACCGTGCCCTGTATGCTGCCACCTCCCCTGCCCACAGCTCCCACAGGGGTCTGTGCCCACCGGGAGATACTTGGGACCCCCCACCCTTCAGCATCCCCCCCTCTTCCCCAGGGCATCTGCTGAGCATTTCCTCACCCCCTGACAGATGCAGCAGCTATTCAGCCTTTTCAGGCTGCAACAAAAGCCTCTCCAGGCACACAAAGGAGAAGAGCAGAAGAGAGGCCCAGGCTTAAGCAAGAGCCACCTGCCAGGGGCCCGTGTCCCCTCCACAGGCAAACGGGGCACTGCCCCCCAGCCAGCCCCCCACTGCAGAACCCCTTTACCAGCAGCTCAACTATTTGTTGATTTCAAGAAGATGAAGCTCCAAAGCAGGGACCCCCAGGAGCAGCACCCTGGGTGCTGAGGGAAAGGCCACCAACACAGGTGGGGACATCAGGGATAAAGGTGTAGGGAGGGGAGAGGGAGGCAGCGGGCAGGATGAGGGCTGAAAATTCATGGGAAAAAGTCAAAGCAGGTAAATGGCAACAAGGAGGCAGCACGAAGCATCCCCACTGACTCAGGGCACGAGCAGCAGGCTGGAGCTGCTGTCTAATGTGAAAAGCAATTATTTCCAGCTTCGCATTTGTCTGAGGAAAACAAAATTAGGGGCCTGTTCACAGGGCTGTGGCTGGAGAGTCTGCACCACACACAACCCCTTCACTGCAGCCTCCTGGCAAAGTCGGGGGGCCGGGGGCATCTCCTCCTCCCAAGCCCTCCCCCAGCCCCAGATTTCCTACAGAAGCTGCCGAGGAGGTGAGCAGAAAAGTGCACATTTGTGCTTTTATGATAGGAAGCAGCTGATATGGGCCAGCGTGGTTATTATCTGAGTAAACACCAAAGTAAAGCATTAACTCGGTGCTGACCTATGTCCTTTGCACTTCCCTCCTGCAGGCACAGCTTGACAAGCTGGCATCACCACCCTGGCACCTCAGCACATCAGACAGGGGCACCTCAACCCCTGCCATGCAGCCCACGGACACAGAGCATCTTTTTGGGTCCCTTGTTCCATCAGCCTCCCAGCAATCCTGGGGACAACCTGCCTGACCTCACCGTTACCTCCAACCCTGTGGGCAGCTCAGGGGGGGGGAAGATGAGGATTCCCCACACCTACAGCCAAGAATTGCTTCTATTTTTACACCCATTCCTTGCTTTTAAGCTGGAAGTGATTTAGGGGAGAGGCTCAGCCCGCCCAGCCCCACGCCTGCAAGTGGAGGAGCCACAAAGCTGTGTCAGAAGCCCCACAAACACCCAACGCTTCCCGGCACCTCCTGGGCTCATGCTCTGCCCAAAAATGAAGTTTTTCTGGGCTCAGCCCATGGGCAGGACCAAGATGAGCATGGGACAAGATGAGCAGAGCTGCCACCTCCTCCCAGCCCAGTGATCCTGGCTGCTGCTTTTCAACACAGAACTTCAAGTGGGGGAAATAAATTGATATTAAAATGGATATATTCAAAGAAGAAAAAACCAAACCAAAACAAAACAACAATAAAAGCAAACCAAGACACAAAGGCACGTGGAGGCCAAGCTCTCCCGGAGCACCATTCCCCCCCTGGCAGGGGAAGCAGTATGGCCTTGGGACACATTTCTTCCCCCCGTGCCAAGCCTGAGCAGGGTTTCACTGACGTGCCCAGGGAGCTCGGTGACGCCAGCACATTTTGCACCATCCTGCCCTTTCCTTGGCTGTTTGCTCGGCAGAGCTGCACCCTCATCACAGGCCCTGTCACCAACAGACCCCAGCAAACACCTCCCTGGAGATCAGACCAGAGACGCACACCCAGCTCACCCCGGGAGGTGACAAGTCCCCTGACACGGGGACAGGACAAGCTCTGCCTTGCCCCGGTGATCCCTGCGGGGAGGAGCATCCCCAGCAGCCAGGACATGGGAGCTCAGAGACTCCCAAGCGGTGCCATCCCCAAGGGGAGAGCATCACCCGCACCGGGCACCGTGGCCAAAAAGGGTTTGGGGGCTGCCAGGGCCGCGGAGCTGGGACTGGGGCTCTTCCAGGACAAGACAAAACAGCTCCCACCCTGGGTGGCCCTGGGGTTTGTTTTGTGCAGGGCAAGGCCAGGACGAGAGCGAGCCGGGGATTTCGTAACCCGGCTCGTCTGCGCTCGGCGAGGCAGGGGCTGTGTTGGCAGGCAGCCCCACTGCAGGTACCAGCCACCCAGCACCCCCAGTGCTGGCTCCTGCAGCNGAGCCCAGGGCAGGGGGGGATGCAGGAGCCCAGGGCAGGGGGGGATGCAGGAGCCCAGGGCAGGGGGGGATGCAGGAGCCCAGGGCAGGGGGGGATGCAGGAGCCCAGGGCAGGGGGGGATGCAGGAGCCCAGGGCAGGGGGGGATGCAGGAGCCCAGGGCAGGGGGGGATGCAGGAGCCCAGGGCAGGGGGGGATGCAGGAGCCCAGGGCAGGGGGGGATGCAGGAGCCCAGGGCAGGGGGGGATGCAGGAGCCCAGGGCAGGGGGGGATGCAGGAGCCCAGGGCAGGGGGGGATGCAGGAGCCCAGGGCAGGGGGGGATGCAGGAGCCCAGGGCAGGGGGGGATGCAGGAGCCCAGGGCAGGGGGGGATGCAGGAGCCCAGGGCAGGGGGGATGCAGGAGCCCAGGGCAGGGGGGATGCAGGAGCCCAGGGCCAGGGGGATGCAGCATCCCCAGCAAGGCAGCTGGTACAGGAGTGGGGCAGAGAGAGGGTCCTGGTGCAGCAGCTGCAAAGAGAAGGGGTGCTAATGAAAGGCAGGGGGGAAGAGGGGGATTGCACCCCCCCGGGGTGATTCAGAGCAGTTCAGGGGTACACATCACTCATCACCCCCGAGCAGAGCTGCTCCCAGCAGCCCCCCTGCCCCAGCACCACAGCCTGCTCTCCTCCTCTTCCTCCCACCATAAAGCATCTCGAGCACCCAACAGAACCTGCAGAAGAGCTGGTGGGACCCCCACCCCCCCTCCAGTTGCTGTGAAGCCACTGGGTTAGGAGACAAGCAATTCTCCAGACTGAAGACCAAACAACACCTATGGCTGCACACTCCCATTTTATACCACACAGAAGTATTTCAGGGGAAATCCTGGACCTTCAAGCAAGAAAGGTTGAGAACCTCAGGGTGCTCTTCCTCCACTGGCCCCTCTTCCCTCTGCACCAACCATCCTGAGACTCCTTCAGCTGGGAGGAAAACACAGTTGTGCTTCTATTTAGGGAAAAAAAAAAAAAGTTCTTCTTTGCATCCTGCTGGCACCTCATTAAAGCTCCCAGTGGCTATTATTAGCCCCTTCCAGGCTTTCAGCAGCCCCAAGAGCCTCCACAGCACCTGTTGGCAGCAGCCCCACAGCCCAGGGGGGGTTTGGTGAAGCCTGGATGGAGCCCAGACCACCAGCATCCCAGCCAGCACCGTAACCTCTAGACCACTCAGGCAGCAAGTGTGCCAAACTCATCACCTGGAGGCACACACCTCCAAAAAAACACCATCAGAAGAGAAACCTGCACCAGCCTGGTGTCACTGAGAGGGCAGAGTGTTTGCCTGTTAGGTTAGAATGGAAAGGGGATAAAAGGATAAAAGCAGGGACATTTAAACAAACTAACAGGAAAAAAAACCCACAAAACACACACAAAAAAACCTGCTGCTGCTTCCCCAGCTGGCCATGGCAGGCAGCCCCAAACCCAGCCTTTAAAAACAAACCTTGGTGCCAGGCAGCCTTCCGGGCACAGCTCATCCCAGGGCTTGGGGTGGCCAGGGAAAAGCTGGTCAGAGGCTCCCGGGGTTCAGCTTTGGATGAATTTAAGCTTTTCCAATCCCACTTATTGAGGAAAAGGGCTTAGGGGCAGGGGGGCCCGGAGCAGACAGGACAGCCTTTGTGCACCTCAGCTGCCTGGCTCTGACAGCCCCATGGTTCCCTTTCCAGCAGCAGACTGGGACATACTGGGAAGCAGTAGAGCTGGCATTGCCACCAACCTACAGAGCCTGGAGCAATGCCCCAGGTCAGCAGAGCCTCCGTGTCCTCAGAGAGGGAAAAGTAAGTCTGCAACATCCCCCCACACACACACACAGCATGACCCCCATCTCTCCTGCAATGAAGGTTCAAGGCTGCTGGGAGGGTTTGGATTTGAGATGGGGACGAGTTCCAGGTGTTCCTCACTGGTTAGGAGCTCAGTCACCAAAAGCCTCGAGGCACTGCCACCATGTCCCAGCCAAACCCTCCTCCCCAGTGCCATCCCGGGTTGTTTCACTGCTGCCTTTGAGGAGAGAGGAACACGAAAGGGACATTTTGGGAAAAGCCAGAGGTGCTGGAGCTGACCAAGCACAGGCTGCAGTTCCTCCAGGTGAAGCCCAAAGACAGGAATATCAGGCAAAAGCACTGGATGCTGAGGCACATCATCATCATCATCATCATCACCATCATCATCACCTCCCTCAGCTCCTCCAGAGCACAGGAGGGCACAAGCCATAGACCAGCTCCAAAGCTCCCAGGAAGCAGCTCCAACTCCAACCCTCCCACCCCACAGGCGCTGGAGCTCAGCACCATGCACAGAGCAGACTTTAACCCATTCATCATCTCCTCAGCATCTTACTCACTCAGGCTTCACCCGCCCAGTATTTGCATCTCTAACAACAGGCACCCAAGGTCGGGCTGATCATCATCTCCTCATGGAGCTGGGGAATTGGAGCACCAGGACACTTCCAAACCTCTCCTCCCCACACCTTCAGCACTTCCCTGCTGGATCCCACCACCTGTGGAGCACCCATGGCCTGGCTGAGAGCTCTTTATCAGCAGCTCTTCCTTGTGATAAAAGATACTGGGAGCTTCAGGCCCAGACTGGAATAAGCAGGGTGGGAGTGGAGATGGAGTCATCAGCAATCCAACACAGCCACACAGCCCCCTGCCCCAGGAAGGGCACTGTTCCTTGCAGGGACAGCACTGAGGACACAAGGAAAGGCATCAGCAAGCCACTTGTGCAAGAGTTTATTCTTGCCAGGGTTTACTCAGCCCCGTGCAACGGGCAGCTGGGTTGTGAAATGGCTGAAGAGGAAGAGTCCCAGCAGAGCCTGGAGGGGACAGGGCAGGCAGGAGGAGGCTGCTGGAGGCAAATGTGGCTCCCACAGCCTGGCTGTGTCTGAAAGCAGCGGGTATGGGAGCTGCAGGAGCCAGCACTGGGGGTGCTGGGTGGCTGGTACCTGCAGTGGGGCTGCCTGCCAACACAGCCCCTGCCTTTTTGTTAAAAAAAATATAAAATAATAAAATAAAAATTTAAAAATTTTAAAAAAAAAATTCTGATATATTTCTGTTTAAGAACATTAACTGTTCTTAAACACTGAGCTGGTAGATGCAGTGAGGCTGCCACCACTACTGAAAATAAAAAACACATCCCCATTCCCAGACCAGCTCCCTCCTGCCTTTTATTTTATTTACTGATTCTTTTTAAAGCAGGCTGAGGTTAACATGTGTACTTTCTGATTGGTTTGGATGGGACTGTGTGTGCTTCTCCCCCCAGCCCAGCTGAGATGCCTGGAATACCATCCCCATCTCCCAGCATCCACCCCTTGGACCTGGCTCCCTCCTGGCACCTTGGGGTGTGAGGAGCTGCAGCTCCTGGAATTGCAGACTGAGGGGACCCACTGCCAAATTTCCACAGCAGCCCAGCTCATGTTCCAGCCACGCTTCCCTGAAAACACACACATCTGGCAGGAGCCTTTCAAGAGGCTGCCCCAGCTCAGTGCTGTGCACCTGGAGCTCCAGGAGGGCAGCGGAGCAGCTCAGCAGATGCCATAAGCCAGCAAAGTTCATGAGGAGTTTGGAGGAAACGAGTGGATCCTCCCACCTTTCCCAAACCTATAGCCCAAAGCAAGTAAGGATATCTAACAAGAGGAGAGTGGCAAAGTCCCAGCCTGGCACCCCAGGAACATTCAGATCCAGGCTCGTGTTTTGAATTTTCTCTCTGGTTTAGGCTGCAGCTCACTGGACAGCCAAGCACAGAATCACCCACAGCCCTGACGCCAACAGCTTCAATAATCCCATTACATACGATGCCAAAGGATGTGGCAGTCACAGCGTGCTCACCTGCCCTCCCCACTGGGACAGGGTGCTGTGTCACAGCAAAGCCACACTCCAAGGCCTTACCCCACGGGAAGATGCTGTCACCAGAGCACAGACAGAGCTGGCAGCACCAGACCACAGACAGAACCACAGCCACAGAGTCCCAGCAGCACTCAGAGAGGACCAGCACCAGGACCAAAGCCACACTCCAAGGCCTTACCCCACGGGAAGATGCTGTCACCCTCCTGGCAGCACCAGACCACAGACAGAGCCACAGCCACAGAGTCCCAGCAGCACTCAGAGAGGAGCAGCACCAGGACCCCACCTCCTGCACCCCCCCTCCTGATGGCAGGGATTGTCCCACCACCCCCTGGATGCTATTTTTGTGGCTCCCAGCATCTCCAGCACAACTCATTTTTAGGTCCTTTCAGGTCAGGGGGATGTTCCAGCACTCAGGGACTTGCTGCCTTCAGCCCCTTCCTGAGGCCACGAAGAAACCAGTGAGTTAATGCAAGCATTAAACCTGCTGCTTGCTGTAATCCCTGCCCCAAATTGGGAAGATCTTAAAAGGCTCAAATCTTTGAAACGATTCAGCCACGAGGTATAAAGAAACAACAGCTTGAAAGGCTGCTGAAACCCCCTGCATTCAGACTTGTTCTCCTGTGCCCTGCTCTGACCCCTGTGTGCTGCTCCCCATCCTCCTCAGCTGGGGACATGAACCCTCTCCAAAACCAACCTCCAGGCACTGCTCACACACACAGACCTCGTGCTGGCCAGAGTGGAGATGAAAATGGATTTTAGGATCCTGCAGCCGTGAAACACGAGGGGCATCAGCAAGAGGGGGTGGGGGACACTTCCAGCAGGACGTGGGTCTCAGGGGCTTTTAAAAACCTTCCATCCACGTCACCATCAGAGGTGACCACGATGCTCAGCAGCTCTGGACACTGCTGAAAAGCTGTCCCACTCCCAGTGACCCGGAGACAGAGGTTCCCTGGGGAAAGGACAGGCAGAGCCGCGTTCCCCACCGGCCTCAGGAAACGCTGGAAGGATCACCCCGATCCTCACGGCTCCAGCTCCTCAGAAACCAGGCTGCAAGCTCAGCCGGGTCCTGCAAACCCTCTCCCGGGTCCTGCCCGACCTCCCCTGCCCACAGCCCTGCCCAAGGAGGGGAGAGGAGCGGCAGAGCCCGGGGCAGGACCGGGGGCTCCCTGGAAGCATCCGACAAACGCGGCTCCCCCGGAGCGCGGAGGAGAGAGGAGGGGATGGGAGGGGAGGGGACGGGACCCACGCGTTATTCTTGGAAACCCGGAGGTGAGGTCATGCTGCCTGAATGCTGCAACTTGAGGCCAGGCACCGGGGCCAGTTGTGCTTGGAGAGCAGCCTGACTTCTGGAGCAAGCCAGGGGCTGGGAAGCTGGAGATGTCGGGAGCTGGCAGGGAAAAGGGTTTGTTCAGGAGAGAGAGGTTTCTTTTCTCCCCCCTCTCATCCCTCCCTCCCCCCCTCGCAGTTTCTCAGCAGACACTGCAAATCCAAGCAAAGGGATGGGGTTTTAAAACAGCATTGAGGCTATTGCTGCAAAACCCTAAGGAACACCCTGGTGTGGGACATGGGAACCCACCAGGAAAGCTCAGGAGATGCCAAACCTGGAGCCATGCTGCTCCCCCTGCCACAGGGACTGCAAAACAACTGCTTCCAACCCAGCCACCCCTCCAAATGCCTCCCAGGAGCCAACACTGTCCTGCAAACCCCACATTGCCTCCCAGGAGTTCACCCACCGCGGTGACCCGCAGCCATCCTGGAGGTTTCCGGGAAGAGAGAAGTCACCAACTTGCTCTTTTAGGCTTCCTAGGCAGAAATTTCACCAAAGCCCAGCAGCAGCTCGGTGTGAATGAGAAATTAAGGCTTTCACCTGGCTGTATTTGGCCAGTCAATCACACCCGTACAGGCTGGGTTTTTCTCCTGCAGGATGGCTGCCCGTGAGGGTTTATCTCAGGAAGCAGCTCAGTTCCTCTGCCCAGTCCTGGTTCTGATGGGCTGTGAGACTTCAGCAGATCACTGCACCTCAGTTCCCCACCTCTGAAGATGTGGGAATTTTGTTTTGCACAACCTATGACTGATGGGATTAGATTATCACGAAGAGGAAGGACCCGGGCACTTCCTGAGCACATACCAAACCCTCATTCCCAGGCTGCTATCAGTCCCTCTCAGTCAGAGGTTTGACTGCTCAGAACATGGAATGTATTTAGAAGAGACGAAGGCGAATTCTGAATTGTTTAAACAAACTCAGACCTCGAGTGGGTAGACTCCTTTGGTCAATGAGATAATAAACCACTGTCTTGGAAAAATCCCAGTGATGTCACTACACTTTCCACAGCTTTTCCACCATGACTTGCACAGAAGGCTAGAGGAAAGGCTGGTTATATAAAAAGAGAATTAAAAAAAAATTTAAAAATAATAATAAAAAAATAAATAAATAAATTTAAAAATAAAAAAATAAAAAAGTCCCCCACCGAGAGAGAAGCAGAAGTACAGGAGACACAGAGTTGTTTCCCAGGAGTCCAGGATCTTCACCCAACCCACCACTTAGGGGTTACTTTTCCAGCTGAATTTTTTGGAGGACAAAGCATTCTCTCTCAAAGGAAGCTCCAGGAAACCAGGGGAAACAAAGTGCTTTTCCTCTCTAGAAGTCCCTGAGAAGAACCTCAGCCATCATGGCAGAGAGAACACAAACATGCTCATCCACAGGCTGCTCACTTATCAGCTACCAGACAGCTGCTCTCTTTCCACACCAGGCATTTTACAAGAATAATGAACCACAAAAGTACTGCACTCCTTCCTCCTTCCTCCTCCATCAGAGGAACCTTCACTCACAGATGATCTGATGGGGCTGAGAGTGAGACAGAGTGTTTCAAACACACCCCAAAGCACCAAGGATGCTCCAGCGAGGGGCCAGGTTGCAGGCAGTCTCCACAGCCTTGGGAAGCTCTTCCAAGCTCAGCAGTCCAGCTGAGGATTTCCTGCTTGGAAGCTGGGGTTAGGAGTGAGGTTTGTTAATTTGCTTTAAAGGAAACCTGCCCCACACAGATCTCCATCCAGCAACTCCTCTGACAGAGAAAGAAATTTGCCACCCACCATTATTGGTCCCCACTGGTTTAAGGGTGATTTCCTGGCCCAGTTAAGAGACCCAGCCACACACACACACACACACCCACCCAGTGTCTTGCCTAAAGATTAGTCTTAAAAGTGGAATTTGCAGCAGGCTCTCCCAGCCCCACCGTGCTGACCTGCCTCACTAATGCCAACAGCCTGACCACAACCAAGAACACCAAGTCAGGTCAGCAGTGACCTACATCCAGCAGGCTTTGCAGAAATGACAAGCCTAATTTTGCCTAATAATAAATCACACCAAGGTACAAGGAAGAAAGTGGGAAGAAACCAACCAGACCTCACATTTCAGTTCCATTCATCACCTCTCTGCAGGCTTTACATTCCCACTCTGCCATAAATCCCTGAGCATCAAGCAAGGTCAAGTCATGGGTGACTGGGACCATTGGTGGCCTGTCTCCCACCAGGTGATGCAGGGATGCCATACTTCAGGTATTGCTCAGTACCAAAAAATAACATAAAATTGGGGTTGGGAAAGTAGCAAAATAAACAATGGTCTATAAAGAAGAAGAGTATCTTCTGCTTTCACCTAGGTACTTCACTGCAAATAAAAACACCCATCAGCTGGCACACATTTTATTTAATGATGTGTCTCTGCCCTGGAAGGAGGAGAAAATTGGCTGTAATGTTTTCACTGCTGCTGGAATGGTGTCTCCAAGCTCACACCCTCCCAGAGCACTGAAAAGTTTACTTTAGCAAACTGACTCTCAGCAAAATCCCAACCTAAATGCATCTCTCTGGGGAAAAAGAGGTTTAACAACATAATAGATGCTCAGGAGCCAAGAGGAAGCACAACATAACCAGGAGATGCTGTTAGCATCAGAGACAGACACAGTTGTTTCCCCTCCAGTGGAGGATTGCATTATTATACAAGATTTTGGAACAGCAAATGTAAGGAGTAATGTTCCACATGGAAAGCTTTGCTACACAACCAAAGCAGGCAGCACAGCCAGATTTCAGCTGTGCCTCCTGGCAGTGGCCCATCAGGATGCTTTTAAGCATCATCTGAAACATGACAGCTCTCTGCAATCACTTCTCTGGATCCTGCTTTAGGTCATCTTTCCACTCTGATGCAGCCCATGAGTAATCCGGATCCAAATACCTCTCCCCAGGTCTCCAAGAGAGACCTTACCCTGGCTGTGTACCGGATGGGATGAAGTCAAGGGGCTGTCACCTCACTCCAAATATAACAACCAAATAACCCCAGCCTGCTCACACTCCCCAGGGCAAGCTGGGTACACACCAGATCATCCCAGAGCCCAAAGTCCCAGCGTAGCAGTTTTTTAGGGGCTGGAAGGAATCACTTACAGTAGCAGCTGTGCTGCTCTTTGAAAAGCCAGAGATGCATCCAACCACTCAGCTGAGCTGCTCTCCCCCCAGCAGGGAGGTGTGAAGAGGCCGAGGCAGGGGACAGGCAACCAATGCTTTTCCAAACCAGAGATTCACCACAGAACATACCTCAGCCTCCCCGAGCCACACAGGTGCCCCGTACCACCCTCCTACACCAGAGCTCCTGTGCTCCAAGATGCTTCCCAGCACCACCAAGGAACAAACCTGAAGAGTGGCAATAAATCCTGACCCCATCAGGGTAATGGCCCCAGCCAAGCCACCCGTGCTGGGGCAGGGAGGAACCACCAGCACTGGCTCTCCTCTGCCATCCTTCCCCTTTCAGGCCTGCAAAGGGGAAGTGCTGGGATCTGCACCTTGAAAGACTTGAGTCAGCTGCAGAAGTGAGAAGGAGCCTGCCTGTCAAAACACGAGAGGATTTTGCTGATTTTCAACCAAACGAGACGACAATACACATTGTCTGGGAGCACAGCTCGGTGCTGCTCAGGAGAAATGCCTGCCCTTCCAAAGGAAAAAGTCAGATTTTAATTGTTCAGCCCTAAACCACTGGGGTTCAGCGCTGTCCCTTGCAGCCCCCACCACCCCATCCTCCAAAGCCATTTGTTCATTCATTCGTTCAGGTTTGGAATCCCAGATACCACCAGATGGGCAGCTCGGAAAACAAAAGGGGTGGGGGTTATGGATTTGGGCTGAACAATTAAAATCTGACTTTTTCCTTTGGAAGGGCAGGCATTNGATTTGGGGGGGTGGGAGAGGGGGGGGGGCTTTAAGCTTTCGCTGTTCTCAGGGTAACGCTGAGGGTTTGAACAGCTCATGTGTGGGCGCAAATTGCAGGGATGGTGGAGAACACGGAGCTCCCACCGAGCAGCCTGCCTGTACCCAGCGTGTCCTGAAGCCACTCAAACTTCCCAAAGTCCCTCCAGCAGGGACACACACTCCCCTCTCTGCTCAGAAATCAAGGAAACCCTGGCATCACCCGGCGTGTGCTATAATACACCTCGGCAGCCACTATTTATCTACAACTCTTTCAAACAGAAGCAATTCCCCGACAAGGGGTGAACATAACACTGAAATATTCCCTGCTGGAAGCTGGGGGACAACCGCTGCTTGGTGTCACATGGCAGAGCTAGGACAGACCTGCCACCAAACAGGGACACGCCAGCAGCTGCCAGCGTTTAGGCAAAGTGCTCCGAGCAGCTCCACGCAGGGAACCCCCCAGTTTGGGAGGGGGTGCGACCCCCGAGAGGTGACAGCAGCCAGGCTGGAGGCTCCTTTCCATTCCAGACCCTCCCCCCGGTGTGCTACAGCGATGTCATTTCGCTTTGTTTGCCATTAGAAAGCCACATCTCGCTGCTCTTAACAGGGGAAAAAAAAAAATAAATAACTACATTAAAGCATGGCGGGGTGGAGGGGCGGCAGCCGGCTCCATTGTCCCGGCCGCACTCACCGCTGTCGCTGCCCATGTCCCCGTCCCCCCGGGACCCCTCCCCAAGCAGACGTCTTCCATCACTGTCAGCTCCCGGCTCCTCCGGCCCCTTCCGCGGCGGGGCGGGCACCGGGCCTGCGCCCGCCCGGACGGCCCCGTTCTGCCCGCGGGGGCCCCGAGCTCCGGAGAGGGGCGAAGAGGAGCTGAAGGTGCTGGGAAGGGGCTGCGGGACACAGCGGGCGAGCTCCGGGCTCGGGACTCAGCCGCCTGCACCCCAGTCCTGCTGCCACCCCTCTGTAGGGAAACTCAGGGTGGGATGGCAACAGGTCGTGGAGGTCCCGGTGCCCCCCAGTGATACCCGATTAGGGCGTCTGGGGTCACCCTGGTGCCCCAAAGCATCTCTGACGTGGCAGAGCTGACCAGTGCCCAGCCACCTCGTTCTCCCACTGTTCCATCTGTAACCGGTTCCCGGGATTATCATACCATAGAATCCCAAACTGCTCTGGGTGGGAAAGGACCCTAAAGATCATCTAATCCCACTCCCCTGCCACGGGCAGGGACACCTCCCACCAGCCCAGGGTGCTCCAAGCCCCATCCAACCCCTTCAGCACTGCCAGGGATGGGGCAGCCACAGCTTCTGGGGGCAACCTGGGCCAGGGGCTCAGCACCCTCAGAGCAAAACATTTCTTCCTTATATCTGACCTAAGTCACACGTCTTTCAGCTAAAAAACATTCCACCTTTTCCTGTCACTCTAGGCCCTTGTCCAAAGTCCCTCTCCAGCTTTCCTGGAGCCCCTCCAGATCCTGGAAGGTGCTCTAAGGTCTCCCTGGAGCCTTCTCTTCTCCAGGCAAGAGATGTAAACACAATCACAAGCATGCAGAGCATCAGGGCAAAGGCAGGGGATGAGAAACCAGTCCAAAACCAATAAAGGCCATACTGATGATAACAAATTAAACCCTATTTCCGTGTTCAGTCCAGGATCCAATAAAGACACTGATGAAGCAAGAGACAAGGGATCCATGCCAAGGTGTGATGTACCATGGAGCTGCCCAGCATTCAGCAAGAGATGATGAACATTTCTTCAAATGGAGTTCAATGGGAAAGTGATTTTTTTTTTTTTTTTTTTTTTTCATTTATGGACACAGAAAGCAGCCTGCTTCTCACCGATGTCCCCTGTTTTCTAAGTAGGAACATGTGCTTTTTGGACATTCATCCCTCTCTCCTCCAGCTGCCCACAAAAAGCAGGAAGCATGCCCTGGGGAAGGGAGATGAAGAAACAAGCCCAAAGACTTACCAGGAGCAAACAGCAGAGCCCACAACAATCTCCTGAGGCCCAGCCATTGATTTTTGGCAGCCTGGTATGTGTCCAGCCATACACACAAGGCCACTCTGCCTGGCAGAGCTGACATGCCAGGGGGACAGCGAGGGGCAGGACACACTCCCTGACCCCAAAGACCCATCAGCTGTGTCCACAGGGCTGTGATGGGACAGGCAGCCCCAGCCCCAAGATGTTCCTGGCCTCTGTTCTCACCATGAAGAGCTCTGGAAGCCCCTGAGATGCACTGATAGAAGATCTTGGTGCACAGCCTGGTCAGAAATCACCATCCCCATTCACCCACACTGGTGTCAGCAGTTTCACTGGTATCACAAGGCCAGAGCAAGCCATGGAAGTGGGAAGTCCCCCTTCTATTTGTAACTAATGGAAAGTTATAGCAAAAAAACCCCAAATTCAGCATTCATGAGCGGAAACACCAGGACCAAAGTACACAAAACCCACACCAAGTCCTCAGAAAGCAGTTGCTACCTGGAAAAAGCGGAATTCAGAGCCTGAAAGAGGCAGGACAGGGAAGGGCAGGACAGGGAAGGACAAGCTGTCACCTCTGCTGGTCCCTACCCACAGGCAGTGCCACTTGCACTGAAGCAGGAGGCATCTGGTCCACATCTGCCATCCCAGCACCTTCTGTGACCAGTAGCATCCTCGCTTTTTTTTTTTTTTTTTTTTTTTTTTTTTAGTCAAGCCAATAAAACCATCCGGGCCTGTTAGAAAAGCCAGCTCACGATTTTAAAAGCCTTTTTTTTTGTTTGTTTGTTTTTTTCCCCAACAGAAGGACTGATCAATAGGCGGGTGCAGCAGCAGATCCAGCTAATCAAAGTACGTCATTAGCAGCACGAAACGGAGCGTCTGTCAGGAGGTGGCAGTGACAGTCACCAGATGGGAGAGTGAGTAAACCTACACCAGAGGCTGGCAGCTTTATAAATAAAACTCTTGTTGCTGCCGGAGCCTCTCGCCACGGGTCCCGACTTTCCCCGGGAAGCCCCCGCCTGCTCCCTGCACATCGCGGCGAGGAAATAACCCCACGGGGAGAGAGGATTAATTCTGGGACTTGCAGCACCTCCCAGAAACTGATCCCGTGTCCTTCACACCAGTCAGCGAGGTTTTTTGTTAGTTTTGGGTTTGTGGGTTTTTTTGTTTTGGCTTGGTTTGGGTTTGTTTTTTTTTTGAGGAGGGGTCAGGGGTAGATCCAAGGGACCCTGTAACAACAGAGCAAAGATGCTCGAAAGCTTCCAGCAGCTCTGTGGGATTTTCCCAGCATTTGCCTTCCCTGACCTGGCCTCTTCTGAGCTCGTCTGGGGAAATGAGCCTTTAAAACCCAAGTTTTTATTTACAGAGCAATCTGGTCAAAGGAAAAAAAAAATAAAAAAAAAAAAAAGTTTGCCCCATTTCGCTACTTTGTTTCTTTTCGTTTCATTCATATTTGCTCTGTAACCCGAACCTTCCGCTGTCCCCAAGATAAACACCCCTCCAGATGAGGCACCTCTGGGGAGCCCCAGGTCCCAGCTTTCCCATGGAAAACTCCAGGAGAGGAATCCAGGAACAAGAACAACCCCTGCCCCCCGGAGCCGGGACACCCCCCGCCCCTTCCCCTTTATTTCCCAGCCTAGGAGCGGGGGTTGGGGGTAACTCCGGAGCCGGGGGTCCCTTTTCACAAAACAGGTTGCAAAAAGAAAAAAAAAAGCAACAGCAAGTCGCCAACTTCTCCCCAAAACCTCCGGTGCCACCGTGTCCGAGCCGCCACGAGGTGGCCCCCGGCCCCCGCGGAACCGCCGCCCGCTCCGGGGGGGATGAAGGGGGGACCCGGCCGGGACCACGCACGGGGGGAAAGTCCCTCAACCCTCGGGGGAGTTTGAATGGAGCCCCCGGGAACCATCCGGTGGGTTTAGGGGTCTTAAGGTGGGACCCTGAGCCGTCTCCCCCCAAAAAACGGGTCCGGTCTCGTCCCGGTGGGCTGTGGGATGGGTGCAGCCCCCCAGGGTCTTTCCCCACATAGCCGGGGGGGGGTGGGTGCTGCAAGCCGACCCCCCTCACCCCTTCCCACGGCAGCTCCCGAGGCCTACCAGGAATGAGGCCAAGGATGTGATTTATGGCCCCGGACCTGCCCAAAGCTCCGCGGATCGTCTGGGTCGGAGGTGGAAGCACCGAGGGGGCAGCACCCAGCGCCTGGTGCACAAACCCACAGCAGAAGCCTCTGTGCCCATCCTGCAGACAGCCTGGTCCTCAGGGTTGGGGACCTCTTTCTAGGGACTCCATTAAGCGATTAAAATCTGTCCCGGCAGCACCGAGGTGTCACCCCGAGGCAGAGGGATGCAGCTATGGAGCACCCACAGCCAGATCCTCTGCCACCCACTCCCCTCCCATCCCACCCCACAGCTTTACACGGCAGAGGAGGACACCTCAGCCCCTCAGACCTGCCTGCTCCAGATTTCACTAGATTTAAAAGAAAAATAAATAAATAAAAATAAAATATCAACCCAAATCCTCCCTACAAGCACCAGACCCAGCAGCAGTGACCACCACTCCTCAGCCACCAGAAATTTCATCTGGATGTGAACGGGAAGCAATTTTTCCCTCTTTCCACTCCCATCTCCTGTAGGCAAAAGCAGTGGCCAGCAGCAGGCTCGGCCTTTATGTGACAGAAGCAGCTGATCTGCTAACATGCTTTCCCTGGCAAGTAATAAACTAGATTTTTATTTGATTATAACAGAGTAACCAGGAAAAATAAACCATGAGGATTAGGGTAATGATCATTAGGGCTGTGTGCATCCTGTTCTTCACCCCAGGTAGATTTGTATGAGCAAGAGGCTGGTGAAAACCATCCCATTAAAAAAATGATAATACCTTGAAATAGTCCCACATGCTTTTAGGTGAGGGGTAATTGAATAGAAAATATATTGTTAATCCCCATTATAGCTATTCACATAAAGCAATGGGAGGACTGGGACAAGGCTGGGAGGCAGCACTGGAATTGCAGGGGTTTTCCATGCAAAGTGCAGCTCTCTGTCTCAGCCAGGGAGATGAGGTCCATACAGGTGAGAGGTGAGGACTTACTGCCCTGCTGCCCTCCAGAGCTGCCAGCCCTGCTCTCCAGGTTGCTGTGCCCTGGGCTGTGTCACCCCAGGAGCTCCAGCTCTGCCCGGAGCAGCTGCTCCCTTTCCTCTCCCAGGAAGCGGCTGCGGCTCCCTGCTTGGAAGTGATCCTTGTGCATGGTTTGTAAATCTATTTATAAAGCCCTGTGGGATCCTTTAGGATGAAAGGAGCTGTTCTACCCGGGATTTATTACACAAAAAAAGTAACCACAACTTTTCACCACTTCACCCTTCACTGGGTTGTCTCAACACGAGCGATGAGATGGAGACCCTCTCGCCAACCCCTGCCCGAGCAGGGGATGTTTTTGGCTGGCAATATCAGTCCCTTGCCAGGGATATTCCCTACTGGCACCATTGGCAGAGGGTGGGAAGAGGCAGCAGCTCCAGGGCTGGGTTTCCTCTCAGCAGATTAGCACCCGGGAAGCTCCAGCGTTGCTCACATACCCGAGCAGAACAGCTCCCTGAACCCTTCCTGCTGGACACACTGTGAGACACACCAGGGAAAATGGGTCAGGATTGTGTCTGTCCAACTGAAGGATACAAGGAGTCCCTCTCCCCTTCCCCAGCCAGCCAGCTGCCCCCAGACCCAGCACAGGGCAGGATGTGTCCCGTGGCCACAGCACCAGCACCCAGTGAGACCCACAGGGTCCAGTGCCATGGGTGCATCTTACATCTGTCCACCTCAGGCAGTGTCCCCACCACCTTAGGGACCCTTCAGCCCAAGGAAAGAGCACATTAATAAGTCCCCCAGCCCTGGCCTGTTGTGCTTTTCTCAACACAGGGTGATTTTTCTGCCTGGAAATTCTGTCTTGATTCATTGCCCACGTGCTGATGCCAAATGTACTTCCTGAACTCACAGTCACAGAAACCACTGCTCAGAAATATGGATCTTCTCAAATAATTTTGCTTTGAAAGGGATGTAGTCCAGCTGACAAACAAAACCACAGGGCCCAGACAAGGGAAAACTGTGCTCACAAGTAAATATTAGTTCTTGCCTAAGGCACATCTGAGCAGCAGAGCAGCCCTGTGGGCTCAGAGCAAGGAGTGATCAGCACCTCAATGTCCATCCCTCATATTGCTTCTGCTAAACGCAGATTTGTTGTATTTATTTTCCAAGAAAACCCACAGCAGTGCCAGCAGGGAGAGGGGACTGGATTCCAGCACAGCCACCAGAGCAAGAGCCTCAAACAAAGAGGGGTCCCTCCTGCACCCACAGCCCCTGTGGTTCCTGGGGGTCCAAACACGTCAGGCTGGGCAGGACAGAGCTTGAGCTTTCTGCTTCTCTGCCTTGGTGAGAGCAGGAGGGCAGATCCCACCTCATCCATCTCTGTGGGTGATTTAAGGGGCAGCTCTGGAGCTGAGACAGGGAGCCCAGGGGCTTCTCTTGGAGTGCAAAATCACTCAGATGGATTCGAGCAGACTCAGCTCCTCGTCAGCAAGAAGTGGCAGCAGAGTGGGTCAGACATTTAAGGTCCGAAGGGAGCAGGTGGGGCAGAGACCCCTGGCAGAGACCCAGCAATATTTGTGGTCTGAAAAGGTTGCAAGAGGCCCAGACCCAAGGAAATAAGCTTCACACCAGCCTAGGCTGAGCCCAACTTGGCAGGACCCCATGAGCCCCACATCTGCCCCCTCTGCCACCTCCCAGGGCACTTGTATCTGCTGGCACCCACACAGCACCCACATCCCTGCCAGGCTGCCCGCAGAGAGGAGGCATTTGTGTGACAAGATTATGGGGATTAACTCCTTGAGCACAACCAGCTCCTGGGCTGACCCGAACCCAGAGGGATGGATGCAGCCCATGCTCTGCTGCTCACCACCTACCCCTGGTCTATCCCGAAGGACCCAGATGAGCTGGAGGAGATGATTTCCACCATTCCCACCAGTGTCCCTGTGTCTGGGTGGTGCCAGCAGGGACCCCACAAGTGTTGGCAGTTCATCCCAGTCCCTGCTGCCTGGATGGCCAGACAAGGGGAGCTCTTTCTGCTCCCCTGGCTGCCTCTCAGCCCTCTGGTTGCTCCAACACGAGCACAGGGGCCTTGGGGCAGATTTTGCCCTCTGTGTTTTCCAGCACAGCCTCTCCAGGTGCTGCTTTGAACAGCCCAAACCACACCGAGCCCCAGGAACTCCACAGGAGCTGCTCCCCAGAAGGTTTCCCTCCAAACCCAGGCACTTACCCAGCTCTGCACACCCCAGTACTGGGCTCTCACCCCCAGAAGATCTCTGGGCAGGGACTGGGTTACCTGCCTGCAGAGCTGGAGCCACATGCTGAAGGGTTCCCAAGGATGAGGCTGCTCCATCCTCAGCCCCACAGCTCCTCCCTGCTGGAGGCAAGCTTCCCCCCTAGCAATTAACAGCATTAATTGCCAACAATCAGCACTTGGGCCTCACTGAACCCCCAGCACCCGGGTGTGTGGGCAAGGAGCAGTGCTGGAGGGGAAGCAGCTAAAAATCCTGTGATGTCCTGAACCCCAAGAAACGGGGCTGAGAGGTTGTGAGTGATGCCTTGAGGTCAGCCCTGGTGCAAAGAGCCCCAGCTGGGGTGCAGGGACCCCCACAGCCCCCAGCATGGCTGAGGGGGACAAGATCAGAGCCCTGGGGTGCCCCCCACCCAGCCTCAACCCCTCCATCTCTCCCAGTGGCTGCAGGGTGCTGACAGGGATTTATCTGGAGTTCTGCAAGTGATGGAAAAAACACTTGGGCCACCAAGCTCAGGGCTCTGAGTGCCTGGGGTCGGGGGAGCAGCTGGTGGGGCCGTGCTTCCCCCTGAACCCCCTGCAGCCACCCCCCTGTGCTGGGACCAGCAGCAGGGATTTTTTTTTTTTTTTTTTTCTTTTTTCTTTTTTCTTTTTTCTTTTTTCTTTTTTCTTTTTTCTTTTTTCTTTTTTCTTTTTCCTTTTCTTTTTTCCTTTTTGTCAAGCCCCAGAAAGATGTATTTACTTGGGTGGATGAGACCTGAAGACGTTTCAAAGGGGTTTTGGTTAGGGTGTGAGTTCCCCAGGCTGTTCCTCTCCATGTTGCAAGAGGTAACAGGGGTGTTTCCATGCAGGTCTGGTCCTCCCTGGCCCCAGCAATGTCTGCCTTGTCCTTTCCTGGCCCACAGGCTTTTGGATGCTGGGGTACAGTGAGAGACACAGGGTCCAGCACAAAAGAAGGATGCAGAGACAGGCTTGTACCAGGCTGTCCCCTGATGTTCAGAGGACATCACCTCCATTACCCCCACCTTACAGACAGGGGAAGGGAGCCAGGGATGTGACTTGGGCTTTTTCAGATGGGTTTCAGGTTTGGGACCTGAAGAAAATCAGAAAATAACCACCCTGCAAGCTTCCCCTCACTCAGCTTTAGGGCTCAGGGCTGGTTTTTTCCTACAGATGGGCAAGAGAAGCACAAGGTCACCCCGTGGCTGAGCAGGGACAAATCTCCCACCTCCCACGCTGCCATCCTCAGAGCTGGAGGTGCCTGATCCTTCAGCAGTGCTGTGTGGGAAGAACTCTGCAAATGGCATCAAGGAGGTTAGAGGCAGAAGAAGGAAGGAAGGAAGGAAGGAAAGGGAGAGAAGGCCTGAAATTTGCTCCACCAAAAGCTTCATTTGTTGCAGCTCTATGGGAAAGTCAAAGGAATCTTTCTGTGACATTGCCAGGACCATGGAGCAGGACCAGACCCAGAGAAAGGGTTTCATCAAGGCAATCTTATCCACTGTGTGCACTCAGACCTAACAATGCACAGAGCTTTGGGTTTAGCTTAATAGAAAAAAAAAAAAATCATCAAAGAATGTTACTAAGGTTTGTGTCCCTCTTGTGCATTTTCCCGTCACATGAGGATGTGTCAAAGGATCCCACTTAGCCCTGCAAGTGCTGAAGAGGGGTCTGGAAATAGTTATAGCAAAGCATGTGATCCCACTAGACTGAGGAAAAGGGGAAGAAAATCCAGCTTGGAGACCTCAGCTTTCTCCTGCCCTCCTGCCTTCTCATTGCTTCTCAGGGCTTGGGTGCACCTCAAGTGTCCCCAGAAATAAGAAAGGAGGGAGGAAAAATACTGCTGCCAGAAGGTGCACCCAAGCCCTGGGTGGTTCACAAATACATCCTGAATCAGCAACACGAAAAATCAGGCTGTCTGCTCCTCTCCCTCCCAACTTGTGGTGTAAATCACTTGCACGACCTTTCCTCTGTGATGCCTTTACAGCTGGCTGCCCACTCCTGACATGGGATTTCATTTATGCCATCCCTCAGCAGCACCTGCTGGAGAGCCTGGCAGCTCCTGTCATGGACATTGCTGGTGCTGCTGTCACCCAAGCTTGGGGCAGTGCCTGGAGAGCAGCTGGGCAGACACCCAGGCAGGCTCAGGAGATTTTAC
This sequence comes from Florisuga fusca, assembly GCA_038090715.1. Lineage (NCBI taxonomy): Eukaryota > Metazoa > Chordata > Aves > Apodiformes > Trochilidae > Florisuga > Florisuga fusca. Next base: position 2,244,499 of record JAAWXA010000047.1, on the reverse strand, counting down.
TCAGCCCAGAGCCCTGGGTGCTGCAGGACAGGAGTCAGAACCTTGGGCATCATTGCTCAGCCCCAGGACAACACTGAGTAAAACTTCTTGTCCTCTGCTTCTCACCAGAATGAGCAGCACCAGCTCCCGAGGCTCCTGCTGAGCCCAACAGGGTGGAAAGCCAATTTTTCCAATTTTTTTTTTTCCCCCCACCCTAGAAGATCTCCTCCCGTGTGGCTGCCCAAAGCCCTCGAAGCCCCCAGCTGAGCACAGGGCTCTGCTCCCCCAGCTCTTTCCTGGTTATGACCTCTTGCATTTCCAGGGACACAGCCAGAAAACTGCCCACAGAAAGCACAGCCTGAATTATTCCTCATTTGGTGACCCCCCTTGCTCACCAGCACCTTTCCTATTGCAGCCCATCCCAGGTATCCTCCCAGTGCAATTAAAGGGTGCAGATGTTTGTGTGAAACTCATCCTGTTTTAAAAACATCATCTCTGGTCTTTACAGCAGCTTCCAAGGGGAAATCCTATGGGCTGATCAACCACGTGCTGTATTTCTTTCAGTCCCTTCTCAGCTCTGCTTAATTACACTTATTTATTTCAATAAATGTCTCCACCTTCCTTCCTACTACCCCCTCACCCAGGAAAATAATTCTCTCCCATTGCCCCTCCCCTGCTTGCAAAGCAAATATCAGAGTTTCTGAGCTGGCAGGAGGAATGCAAATCCCTACATGGCCCTGGCTCCTCTCAGCAGTCAAGAATGGGGCAGACTTAATTCAGGCAACAATTTCATCCTCACAGACACAGCAAAGAAGCTGAAGCATCCATCAGGGGTTGGGAGGAGAGGAGAGGAGAGGAGAGGAGAGGAGAGGAGAGGAGAGGAGAGGAGAGGAGAGGAGAGGAGAGGAGAGGAGAGGAGAGGAGAGGAGAGGAGAGGAGAGGAGAGGAGAGGAGAGGAGAGGAGAGGAGAGGAGAGGAGAGGAGAGGAGAGGAGAGGAGAGGAGAGGAGAGGAGAGGAGAGGGAAGAGCCATGGAGAGCTGGTGCTAACAGCCCCTCTCAACCCCAAAGGTCTGCACTGAACCTGAGAGCAAGATCCCAAACCTTCCTTCACATCCCAACCCCCCTGCAGATCCCAACCCCCTCCTCACATCCCAAACCCTCCTGTAGATCCCAAACCCTTCTGCAGATCTCCATCTTTCCTTCACATCCCAAACCCCTCCTTTGACTCCGTGTCTGTTCCAACCCCTCCAGGGCTGATGGTGCCTCCAGGGCTGATGTTTGATGCTGCAGATGGAGCAGCTTCATCCCCTCTGTCCCTGGGCACTTGTTCCTCCTGTGAAAACACCCGGGAGAGGCAGAAAAAACAGGGACCCCGGGAAAACATTCCCTGCACATCACATGCACTCTGTTCAAAGAACAGGCACTCCCGTGGAGGGAAGAAAGCAAGCATCAGAGGGAAAACCATTTCTGAGCATGTGTGGATGCCCTAAAAAAAACCTCTGTGAAGCTCCTCAGGCTGATTTGACAAGAGGAAAGCAAACAAACCCCACGCTGCCCACGATCCACCCCCTGTCTGTGCAGCAGAGAATTGGGTTTATAAACAGGAGCTGGGTGACTCCCGTGAGGCCTGGCACTACCTGCTGCTGGTGTCCTTGTCACAGCACACACAGCAGCCTCCCCTCCTCAGGGGAAAGGTCCCAAACCTCCTTTCCAGCACCAGGACCACGGCAGATGCAGGTCCAGAGGGGCTGCAGATGGGGCCAGGCAGCACTGCCCACTTGTACCATCACTGCTACTGGAAGGTGTCCCACGTTTTCAGTCTGGGAATTTTGAGGCTCTTTGGAATGGCCCCAGGATGTTCCTGACATTTATTTTCAGAAAAATCAGGTCCCTTTAAACCCTCTCAGGGAGAAGGCCCAAATCTGGAGCTCCAAGCCACCTTTGAGAAGTGGCTTCCAAGGAAATAATAGGCAGGCAGCTTGGAAACAACCCCTCAGCCTCTGCCTGGACAATTCCAGCAGAGAGAGATGAAACTGGACAGGTCTGAGCTGAGCAACAAGTCCCCTGCCAGGAGGATGCAGCTGCTTCTGAAAGCACTTTGTGTGGAATGGACCCACCAGCATCACCCTAAACCTCCCCTTCCTCTGCCTGGCAGAATGACTCAAGGATCTCCTGATAAACTTTTTCTTTCAAGAAACCCTATTAATTAATTAATAAGGAGCAATAATTAATAATGAGCAGAGTGCCCCAGGCCACAATGGGCTGGACTCCAGGCCCCTGCCCCCAGCCTGGCTCTGGGCAGAGCTGCAGATTTGATGTTGACATCCCCCAGTTCAGACAGAATTACCTGGCTGCAGCTCTGGGATTGGATTTTCTTTCCTTAGCTGCCATTAATCCCATTACAGTCCCCTGCCAGCTCCAAGCAGCAGTTTGGGATACAATCCCTTCCCACACCCCATCCCCAGGCATTGCAGCACGGTGAGATAAACCTGATTTTTTTTTATTTATTTTTTTTTTTAAATGAGGTGCTGTGGCTGAGACAATGCCACTGGGACACAAAATCCCATGAAAACCAGAGTAGGCTGGAGACCTACAGGGCTGTGCACACATAACCTATAACCAAAGACAATCAAACAGCAATTCCATGCCTGCATGTCCCTGTTTTTGTTATTTTTTTCAGATTGGAAGCTTCTTCTAATCAACCGTTTGCCATTCACCCCTCTTAAAACAAGGCAAAAAAAAAATAATTACTCAGTGTTATCTGCAAACTTGCTGCATGTAACATTCATCACTTAATCATACAGATCATAGCTGGAGATTTTTTTTATTGCAACGTGATTTCATCTTCCAACTATTCCAACATCCACTTGTGTACAACAGGTTACCCCTTCAGAGGTTTCTAATAAAAGCAAATCTTCCTTAAGTGGCTATTACTGGATTTCTCCTTTCAGCCTAGGGATAAGCAGGATTCTGGGCTTTAAAAAGCTCTCTAGTGGGTTGAATAAGAAACTGACAACTGCAGAATGTCATGGCAAAACTTCGATATGTTCTAATTACAGCCCCATTAAGGAGCAGAACATTTGTCAGATCAGAGCATTCATCACGTGTAGCACAGACACCCTGGAATCATCTGCTCACACACAGGCTGAAAATTTCCTCCTGGTCTCTGGTTAGATGCCACAGAAGGTGGTGTCTGGCCACACGAGGTAAATAGAGCATCTGGGAATAATGAATCTTTAAAAAAGAATAAATAAATGACAAAAAATCAAGTACTTCTTTTAGGAACTTGCACAGCCTGTTGCTAAAGAAAATTACATATTTATTTTCCTTTAAAAACGAACTGAAATACAGCTTTAGGAAATATCTGCTCATTACATTTAGATACATAGTTTGAGACTGACTTACTTCCACAGTGTTCCTTCACAGAGCTATATTCACATGCACCTTAAATGTTTTCTACATTCTCCACCATATTACACCTCATCACAAGATTTATAATAAAAAGGCAAACCTGGAAATTCTTCAGACACTGACATTTAGCACGAACATCTGCAATGTATAAGAAACCCTGAATAGTCATTTGATTGCACCCAGACAGATGGAGGCTGGTAAAAAAAATAAGGCACAGTCCTATGTATAGGGAACACGGGTTATTCTGTTACAGACTTCCTGACCTGGTGAGCCTGTCTGCAAGAACTCTATTTAGGTTCAAGTCGCTGCCTCTGAGTGCAGGGACAATGTTCACCTACCCAAGACTGTTCTGGTGAGCCCTGGATTTGATGTGAGACAGTGGGAGTACAAGAACTGTAAGACTGGAGTGGTTTGAAGAGATGAGGGCTCTTGTATGGGAAGTATGAAGTGGCTACATATCCCCAAACCTTAATAAAATTAATAATAATAAAAAAAATAATCGAGTGGTATCTGGGATAAGCACTAAGTATAAAAACATGCTGCTCAGTTTTCAGAACTGCCAGGTACCCCCAGCTCTGAGTGCTCAACACATGCAAAACCTGCAGGTTTTTTCATTCAAGTCTTCCAGCACAGTTTGTTTGAAACCTCAGCTGGGTACTGCAGAGATGTACTGCAGATCTTTCCCTATTATTTTGGCTCTCCACTTCCACAGCAGTATTAAAACTTTGGCAGGCAGGGGATTTGTATCAATCATTTCAGCAGAGATCTCTGGGTGCACAATCAGCCTTTTGCTTCTATGGGCAGGATTAGTAAGACACTGCTGAGATCATCATGTGTGTGTTTCACAGCCAGAACAGCTCGTGGGATTGACCAAGAGGAAAAAAAGAAGAGCTGTAGTCTGCAGTGAATATCCCTTCCAAAAGGACCCTAGGTTGATTTCAGAGGTAGTTTTACAGAGGATGACTGAGAAATTGCTGCTTGAAATGTTGTCAGCTGCATGGAAGTCCTCACAGGTCACGACTGTAAACAACTTCAGACTGAGCAACCCACTTGCTCTTCCCCAGAAGTCACCTTAAAGCTTTCCAGTCCCTCTGTTCTGAACTCTCAGGTCACCAGACAACTAAAGTTCCTGTTGGAGGTGGATGGGAAGGGTCTCAGCTCTCCATCACCAGGTCACTGCTGTGAAACAAGCTCACATCCAACAGTTACTGTTAGTAAGATCCAACCTGACCACGGCCCGGGGCTGGTACCATGTTCAGCAGAGAAGAATCCTTCACTGACCCACTGAGTTCAAATAAACCCAAGTTTCTCCTGGCAGCAGCAGAGAGGGAAGATTTGGACCCAAGGGTAAAAGCCACGTGTACTGTCAGACCTTGCCATTCCTTCAGGGAAAAACACTGCTAAACCAACCAGCTAAAAATGCAGATATCAGAGCATGTTCTTTACAACACAGAGACTGCAAGTGCAGTAACACACAGGGAACATTGTAAAGAACATTTGGAAACGAGTTGGAGCGATGTTTATAAAATGTGAGGTCTGTTTTGCTGTAAACCCAAATAATTTGCATTTGTTTTGTGGTACAGTCCCAGGAGAACGTGACTGAAGTTCCAGCAGAACCTCAGTAGAGGTGGCAGATTAAGAAACCTGCAAAGTAAAGAGTTAACAAAAATAAAAGCTGTTTCTCTTCACCTATTGGGATGTGTTTAGTTTGAGACTACTGTTAAAATCCTATCCAGTGTCACAACCAATGAACAGGGTGGGTTTGTGGGGATTTCAGACCTCATGAAAAGTTTCCAAAGGACAGAGTGTGTACTTGGGAAACAAGGTCAACATTTCTCAGCTGTATTCCCTGGGTTATGAAGGGAATATAGTAAAAATCTGAGGCTGCTTCCTTTTCCTTCTCACCTACTATGGCTAAAGAGGCAGGAGCCCCAGATGGAGAGGACAGTTAACTGTGCACTGGAGTTTAACAGGCAGGAGTCTCCAGCAAGAAGGAACCAGTTTTAAAAAGACACAATCCACAACAGGCACCTTGTGCAGTCAGGTCATGCTGAACACATTTTCTAGATAAAAAGCAAGATTCTTGCCAGCTAATTACTTTATCTGCAGTTTTACAGCACCAGCCTTAAGTGAGATTACTGCCTGTACACGAGAGGCTGTTACACCAGAGGTTACCTCAGAGTAACCCATGCCCAGAAGTCACAGGAGAATGATTATCACTCTACATTGGGCATTTTAGAGATGAAAATGGTTTAGAACCAAGATGCTGCTCTGTGTTCCTCAGAGGAAGTCTGTTTGTACAGCTCCTAACACCCCACCATGGCTGGACTTGATCTTAAAGGTCTTCCCCAGCCAAAATGATTCTCCTGATTCTAACAGTCTATTTTTTTCTGGCAGGCTCCAGACACTACCACCACTTTACAGTCTCCCTCTAAAAGTGCTTTTCTAAGCACCTTTCCTAACAAACTATTGCTCTTGAAAGGTTCATTTCTCCTCACTCACCACCTATATTTTGTAAAAAAATGCATAGAGTAAAGGGCAGAGGAGGAAGAACAATGTCTCTGGTGTTCCTGGCTTCCAAAAACGTGACACATCTCTTAGAGCTCCTACTAAACTCAATGGTATCTACTGCCACTTCCCCCCAAAATCCACTTCCTTGATCCTCTATTCAAATAAAACTTCACTCAGCCAAGCAAAATAAAAAAAGCCAGTCATGCATCACTCTGAAGTGAACCCTGAACATACCATACCCACTGGCATCACCCGTAGCTCTGTGGGTAAGGGTCAGACTCTTATTTAACATTATGAAGCTTATTGAATTTACACTTGGGAAACAAAAGAACTCAGAAAAGCCAAGGACAAGAGAATCTCAGTTTTAACAACAGTCTTGCAAAGCTGGAAGCTTTGGCTCTGTCTTTTTGACTTCTTACACAAGCCTCCACCCAACATTTCACCAGTGCTGTCATGCCACAGGGGCAGAGGCAGCTCCATCCCCTCCCAGGGTCTCGTGCTGAACATGCAGCCACCTCAGCTTAAAAAAAATCACCCTGACAATTCCTTTGCCTGTGTACTCCGAGTCCCCTGCTCCAGAGAAACTCCTTCACTTCAAAAAGCTGCTCATAAAAGCTCTGAATTGCATTGAAACTTGTGTTCAGGCACCTGGCAAGAGATCAGATGCTTTAGCAAATGGACCCGGGCCATGTGGCTGTGAGCAGCAACAACCCCAGCAAGTTGTGCTGTTGTCATTACAGTCACACCACCTCTTCATGCTCTGGGAAGATAAAGGAAGAGGAAATACAAGCTCAGAGATTCCAGGAATGAGCAAACATAGGCATGTCTCTCTCAAAGACCTGAAGGAATAAGATTAGAAACAAAGGAGTTTTTCCCATGATGTGTTTTGAGTTGCAACCCCCAGTTTTTGCACCTCATCAGTCTTTCCTGGTATTTCACTGACTACACTTAGATTTCAGGGCATGCATCCAATTATTAGGTGTGCCCCCATCTTCTACTTACAGTTCTGGGCCTTACAAACTTTTATTGCCTGATAGGGGTGGCATGTTTGCTCCGTGTTGAAAGAGCTCCATGTAATTCAATGGAACACACTCAAACAAACAAAAAAAAACCCCCAAAATTTTTTTTTTAAATGACCAGAATCTCAAACATGTTTATAAAACAGCTATCAAGTTCGATTATTTGTGTTTTGGGAACAACACAGGTAAGCAAACAAACACACACACACCTGGCAGAACTGATGCTTTAAATCTGAGCTCCAAACAAACAAATAATGCACTCGTTAGCCCACAAACTGAACAAACTGGCCCACGCCTGTGATGGACCAGTCCTGGTCTTGAATTCCCCTGTCAGCTTTCCATAGACTTTTAAGGGAAATAGCAAGTGTACAGAAATTACTACTTTTATTTAGATATAACCTGTTTCCCCTGGCACTTCTATGCTCCTTTGGAAAAACAGTTGATATTCAGATGATAAAATTTCAACACCAAATTCCTTTGGTGTCAACACCCCATGGTATTTTTTAAAATCTCAGTCAGGAGAGGTAAGGGAAAAACAGTGCAGAGAAACCAAATTCTTCAAACATGAGCTAGCAATTTTTTTGAGTTCCTAATGTATCATATTAACACTTTTGTGCTTTTGACAAAAGATGTAAAAACTCTCCCCAGAATAAAAAGAGTTCAGTTGGAGATTAACTGAAAATTCATATTTTAAACTAACTTCCTTTGCTGTCTTAAGCAAAAGAATCTGTTAAACTGTCCTGATAAGAAACAGTTGGATTTCTAAAACAACATTATTATTAAACAGCACATCTGCCAAACTGGCATTTTCCTCACAGGCTGAGCTAACCTTCCCCATGATGTAATCTGCACCACATTGTGAGGGACACAACTGGATGCAAGTTAGCCCTTAAAATGTGTACATGTTGAGTGAACGTTTTTAGGCTCTAATAAAAAATCAACCCATTAAAAACCTCTGCAGTCAAGTCCCTTCCACATTATTAACAAACAATTAAAAGACAAGGTCTGTATTCTGGAAACAGGCAGTTGGCTACGAGCTGACCAGCTTGGGCAGCACAGTGCAGAGTGGGATGCTGCCATGGTCAGAGGTTAAATTTGCCCTCAGCTTGTTTGCCACCCCAACCACAGGAGGCAGCTTAGAACCCATTCCCGTGAAGGAGCTCGTGTAGCAAGAAATCCTTTTATTGGAGGATTTATCAGAGCTGGGGGGTTTGGGCGTTCGTTTGCAAATCCAAGGGTGCCTTAAAGCTTGACTCGGGGTCATGCGTGCAGAAGGATCCCAGCTGAGACATTCTTTTAAGAACTCGATGAACAAGGGGTCATCACAGCCCTTCAGGGCTGTCACCCAGTCTTTGTTCCCTGGAGCACCTCGGATTTTCCCCCGTCGGGAGCGGCTCCCACTGAGGGTGACTCTGCCATCCGCGTGGGTGGTCACCGAGCAGTAACGAGGGTGCCCCTTGGAGTTGATGAAGTTCTTGGCTCGCTTGGATTGATCCAAAAGCTTCTGAGGTGGCATTCCGAGAAGTTCCATCATACAAGCCAATTGGTCTCCCTCATCCTCTCCAGGGAAAAGAGGGTATCCAGTCAACAGCTCCACCAGGATGCAGCCAAAGCTCCACATGTCGATGGGCATCCCATAGCGACTTCCCAGGATCACCTCTGGCGCCCGATAGAACCGAGACTGAATGTACGTGTAGACTCTTTGGTGCTCAAAACAGCTGGACCCAAAATCTATGACCTTGATGCCACTCCTCCCTTGCTGTTTCAGGAGGATATTTTCAGGCTTCAAGTCACAGTGTATGATTTTGTTTCTATAAAGGGCATCCAGACACTGCAGTATCGAGTGAGCAAACTTGCGTACCAGCTGGATGCTGAAGCCCTGAAACTTGTTTCTTTTAATCAGCTCATACAGGTTCATGCTCAAGAGTTCAAAGGTCATGCAGATGTGGTTCCGAAAGGTGAAGCTTTCCAGCATGTGGATAACATTCATGCTGCCTGTTTTATCCTGCTTCTTCAGATGCTCCAGGATCCGGATTTCTTCTGCTGCTTGCCGGTGGAACCTCTTCTCGTTGCGAACCATCTTTAAGGCTAAGTGTTGGTGGAGTTTGTGGTCATAGACTTTAGCAACTTGTCCAAAACTGCCCTTGCCAATGATTTTGAGCACCTCATAACGGTAAGCAAGGTGGTCGTGGGGCACGTGGATGTAGCTGCCTTGGTCATCATCATAACCCCCATTGTTGGGACCACCGATGACTCCTTGTCTCTTTTTTGCAGCTGGACCCACAAAGTAGATTTCAGAAAAATTAAATATCTCTTGCTGCTCATAAGCAGAGAGCTGATGCTTGTACTGTTTGACAGCTTGCTCTGGAGCTTGGGAAATGGCTTTCTGTGCTTTTGAGGAACTGCCACCACCCTTGGAAGTGCTTAGGCTCTCTAGACTTTTATCTTTTGTCAGTGAAGGAAGACCTCTTTCCGAGCCAACAACTCCTGCAGACTGAAGAGTGCTACTCCTTCTGTTGCCAGAGTCCTCAAATAATTGCTCCACTTTCACCTGACTCCCAGCCAGAGAGTGATCCTTCATCGTGAGTTTGTTGCTAGTGACCTACAGATGGGGAAAAAAATACAAAACCACTTTAATTTATCTTTTAAAGTACAGACTAAGAATAAAAATCAATACCATGTAAACCAAAAACTTCTTGGGAAAATTCTCTTGGGAAAAAATATAAAATGTTGGACCTAAACTAACTGAAGAAGTTTCAAGCATCATTAAGGAAGGGTACACAAAGAGACCACGACTCACTGAAACAAGGACTTGCAGAGATGTCGTGAACTTTCAAACCCATAAAGGGTAAACCTTGGCAGTCAAGCAAAGAAGGACACAACACCTATCTCTAGGAGTATGCACACAGTCAGCAAACAGCTAAGGAGCAGCTATGTTTAGCTTTAAACGTGGGGGCAGCAAACACAACCAACGACAGATGCAGCTTGCACCTGTCTGAAACACGCAGCAGAGGAGGAACGTGAAGAGAAGTGTCAGGAGCATTGCAAAGACAAGTGTGTCAAAGAAGACAAAGAGACAACAGAAAGTGACAGGAGGCTGGTGCAGCCAGGCTGAACAAGGAGCAAAAGGAAAAGGGCAAGAAAAGATAAACCACACTTTAAAATTTAAGGAAACATTGGTGCTTTTGTCTCTGAGGGGGAAAATGCCTTCATGGCCACAACTCCCTGGGAAATCCTGATAGCTGCACAAGGATCTTGAGGCATACTTGGAAGCTCTGAATAGTCAGGAATCTCTGCTACTCCAGCTCTGCTGACAGTAGTCTGTAACTACTGCTCCTTACTGCCCTATGTGAAAATATTTACATCTGAAATGGACACACAGAAGGTGAGAAAAGCCCTGTGGAATTTTTCTTGCTTGTCATTTTTATGACTTCTGAACTCCCTGGAGTTCAGTCCCTTACAACAACAGCAATCATTCCCCTCCTCCCCTCACTGACACCCCATGCAGACAGACAGCAGAGAGGTGCTGCCTTATCCTGTGCAAGACTGAAGAAGCCACAGCTGAAGTAGCAACATCTGTTTTCCATTTTGCCCTTTAATCTAAAAATAAAAGATCTGAGACACATGCCAAACCGAATCCCTGAAAACCAAAATAACTACACAGGAATCAAACAAAAATTATAAATAAACCTGCAGACCCACAGCAATAAAACCAAATTCCTTTTTAGTTACATACAAGCCAACATCTCAGCACAGTCAGTAAATAAGGGAAGTGAATGTTCTCGCCAAGAACAACCACAAGTTTCTTAGAAGAGTCTCTTTGTTGGTGCTGCCTTGAATTGTCAGATCTTGCTCACAAGCCCCCCAAAATGGGCACTTCCTGCAGAAATTTGTTCTTATCAATGGTGACCAGGGGCCAGTGGATATATCCCACTGAACTCCACTACTCTGCATCCTATCAAGCCCAAAATACAGAGTGCTGGAAGAGCCACGCCTTTCCAGAACGTCTGAAATACAAAAACAAAGCCCAGCCCTGGTAACTTAGAAAAAAAAATGCCTTCTTCTGAGTCTGGCTGAACCTCTGAGATAAGAACAACATATTTTCAGAACTAGCTACAAGACTAAGTCCAGCATACTCAAACAGTATGTTTACAAATAAACAGAATGTAAGTGCAGAACAAGGTCCAGGCTTGTTTGTTTTCTGAATATTTCAGAGGGAGCAGAAGAGAAAGGGAAAACCCAAACAAGCCAAGCCTGTCCTTTGACAGCAGAAGTCTTACTCTGCAATCAAAACTTGCTATTCTTTCTACATGGGTTTCAATTGCATGCAGGCCAGGAGCAGCTTTTTATCCCTGTGATTCAGGACAGACCCAGCTGCACCTCTGCAGCCAGGCAGGTTGTCCCAAGCCCCCTGCAGCAGAGTGAAGGAATTACTCACCAAGGCTTCAAAACATGCCACTGCCTTAGACAAATTTCTTTCAACTATTTGATTTAAAAAAAAAAACAAACAAACAAAAAAGGTTGTTAACAGTTGTCATCAGTTGTAGCAGCATGATGAAGTGTGAAAGGCTGGCAAAGAGCACCAGATGAAATATTCCTCACTCAGGAGCAAGAGCAACTCTGCTAATGCTGCTGCTTGTAGCAAACATTTTGCAGCTCTGAATAAACAATGGATTCAGAATTCCACTCTTCATGGAACTATTTCTTAATGGAGAAACTATAGCTCTGGATCCCAAACCCAGCTCAACAGCTGGTCAGTAGTAAGACCTCAATTTTCATTCTTAGAGGGCTACCAAAATCATTTGCCACATGACAATGAGGCACAAATATAGATCAATCTTCACTCGACCTCAAAAGAGCCATGCTCAGAGTCAGCTGACTTCTGGGTAACATCAGCTTGCTTTCAACAGCTTGCTTTCACTAATCACAGGCTGCATGGGGTTTGTTTTATTGATAAAGTTGCTATCAGCACCCAAGAAATTAGACTGACAACTGGCACATACTCAGACAACTCATTCTAATGAAGAAGGAAGCTGTTAACCCAGTTCCTACACAACAGATTTTGCAGAAGTGCATCAGTTATTTTCTGAACACTGATTTCAACCCACCTCTTCTCAAAGCAGAGATATTTATGTGCTCTTGTAGCTAGAATGAAAAGCTTGGACAGCTGCAGACATCAGTACTCTACAATTCTCATGAAACATTACATCTTAACCCAAATATCCTGCAAGGAGGAAACCAAACATCACTTAATTCCAGACACTTTCTCATTAAGGTTTTCATCCTTGCATGCCTCATCTCAGTTCCACTAGACACCACTAAGGCTGTATTGTCTTTTTTAATGTGTTATGACAGCAGAACTAGGCATTTTATAATCCCTCAGCTTAAGAAGTGACCAGGATTGCTGGTAAAGATATAGACAAAGAGTAAGATAAACCAGTGAGACAAAATATTCATTATATTCACAATATTTGTATTTAACTGGACAGTTCAGTTCCACTGTTCAGTTATGAACTGAAGTTACACTGATTTAAACAATGCAGCTTCAAAGTTTCCACTTTCCTGCAGAAACAACCCACTACTCCTCACACTCCACAACTCAATGAAACTCTACATTTCTCCTGCTCTCCCTTGGTATTGCAAAGAGGGAAAACACAGCCCTGTGGACTGAGTTTGCTGAGTGAACAGCACAGACCAAAATAATTACTAAAATCTGTTACAGCAAATTCCCACAAGGTGATGATTTTCAAATGCATCTTCAGCAAAATCTATTTTCACTTTTTAGAGAGTGTTGAGTCTTTTTGCTTTTTTTTTTAATTTTAATTCAAGCTCCTTAAGTTCTGCCACAATTGAACAAGAGCCAAAACACATTTTAAAACCATATAAAGGTGAGATCCCAGTACAGCTAAGCATCACCACTACTGGTCAACTGAATCAATTTCAGGAAAGTTCTCACAACTCCCCATCTGCTGAGGAAACACAGCACTTGTGAAGAAGCACATTACCACCTTCAGTCCATGAAGAGCTATTTTGCTACCCAGTGGAGTGGCAGATAATGCCAAAGTTTTCTGAGGAGAAAGATACTTTTGTAAGATGTTTGGCAGCCATGCAAACCCACACAGCTCCTTCTGCTGTATTTATCTCTTGGCATGAGAGAAACTAAAACAGAAACGTGCAAAGGCTACAGCAAAGTGTGTGTGCATTTAGAGCTCAGCAAGAGAGAAGGTGACACAGCAGAGCACACCTCAACCATTTGTAAAATAACTTTCTTGATCAAAACATGAGCTGAGAGCCATAAAATGGGATTTTTGAGGCTGCCTACCAAGTTCTACACTGAACAGAAGTCTAAACCACTTTTATGCTTAATGAAAGCAACGTTGTTAATAAGCTACTACAAGGCTACACCATCCCACTTCTTTACATCTCTAATTTCTTGACAGTTTTCACTGCCACCCACCACAGTGTGAAGACACATACAACATCAAGATACTCACATTAGATCTCCCAAGGGAAGGAAGTCCTGAGGGGCTGTGTTCTTCATTTGTAGACTCTTGGTACCTAATCTGATCTATCCTCATATAGGAGTCATACAATCCATCTCCAAACCTGGCTGGAAACGTCCCATACACAAACCAGTTAGTCACAACAATTCACCTTGATACAGACAGAGATAAAGGCTGAAATGTATCTCACTTTGCACATTTCAGTCTGGCAGGCCAGCAGTTCTCATTTGTTTGTTAAATCACCTTGAGTTCTAAACTATATTTTAATGCTACAACAGAGTGCTAAGCTCTTGGGAAATCTTGATTTGTGACACTTCTCACTTCGAGCCCCCCTCTTATTTATTTATTTTTTTTCATATCAACTTTTGCACTGCCAGTCTGTCCTTCAGAAACATTCACCAACCCGCTCCTCATTCTCCATATAAACAGGATAATCCCGAACAACTGAAAACCAGCATATGCTTAAATATTTGATAGGAATATCCCGGGAAATCGGTTCGCTTTTAGAAATACGTGGGAATTACAGCGAGCAGATCTGCTGCAAGGGAGGAGGAGGAGAAGGAGAAAGAGGAGGAGGAGGTGGGGGGGGAAAGGGGAAGAAGAAAAAAAGCTCGGTTTGCACCCAAACTCTTTACAGAACTTCAGACCGCAGCATTCCGCTCAACCCCCTCCGCCAACGGGAGAAACCCCGGTTGGGGGGGTGGGGGTGGCGGGGCGAGGCGGGCTCCAGCCCCGGCCCTCCCGGAGGCCTCAACCCCNCACACGCACCGCCACCCCCTTCCCCTCCGCGCTCAGAGGTCGCACGGCGATCGCTGCCCTCGTGTGGAGGCGGCCGAGGCGATCGGTGGCGTCAGCCCGAGCCCCCCGCATCCCTCCGGGACCGCCGGAGCCACGGGTGCCGGGAGCCTTTGGGTTTGAGCGAGGCGGCAGGGAGGCGGTTTCCACCCGGACGCTTTTGCAGGGCGGGACAGCGCCATGGCGGCACAGCGCGGCGTGAGGGGAACGGGGTGCGGGGCCTGGCGGTGCGGGGCTCGGGGGTGCGGGGTCCCGCCATGTTCTCCAGGGCGTTCCGGGTGAGATCCAACACCGCCATCAAGGGGTCCGATCGGTGAGTGCCCGGCCGGGCCGGGGCCGCAGGTCCCCGCCGCGCTGTGCGGGGAGGCCCGGAGGCTGCATGGGGGAGAGCGGTGCAAGGCCCGGGATGTCCCGGTGTCCAGCGAGCCCCGGGCCTGGCGGCTTTGGGCTGAAATCCACGCGGGTCGGGGTGGAGGGGCATCCCGGGTGAGGCCGCTCAGCCCCCGCAGGGACACGGGTGGGGCGGGCAGGGGCTGCGGGCCTGAGCGCTTCGGGAATTAAAGCCGAACCGGCGGGAGGGGTGGGAAGCGCTGCGGGGATGGAAGTGGAGCTGAACGCGGGGTTCTGCCGAGGTCTGGCTGGTCCCGCATCGCTGTGGCCGTGCGGGGCTGAGTGGGTCTGAGCTCAGAGCAGCAATGAAATCCCTGCAGAAGAGAGAGAAGGACAGTGGCAGCAGCTGTGAGCAGATGTTTAAGGTTTTAAGCAGATGTTTAAGGTTCTGAAGCCCCCGAGCAGGGCAAGCTTATCGTGCCTGGTCACAGCATTCTTCCAGCGTGCCACTGTCTCAGTTCTAAACCCAGACACAAATGCTCCACTTTATCTTCTTTGAAAAAGTGAGAACCTCGTGAACAACCATGACCTGGGAATTATTTTGGCTGGTAACACGTTTGTGATTTTATCATTACAGGAGGAAACTACGAACTGATGTTGCAGCAGCTTTTCCTAACCTTAGTGCTGAACAACTGGCTGAGTTTATTCCCAACAAGGAAGAGCTTAATGTCATCAAAATATACTCTCACAAAGGGGAGGCTGTCACTGTTTACATGAATAACAAGAACCCAATCCTGTTTGAAATTGAGAAAGCTCTGTATCCAACAGGTATGGGGACTGGATTGGGATAATCCTCCTCTTTACTTACCAGAAGATTTCCTTGTGTCTGTTTGAAGTCCTTACCCTATCAGTCTAAGTGGTACACATCAGAATCTCCAGTGCATTCATTCTACCAATGTCTTGGCAAAATCAGTGGCATTTCAGGATTCTTTCTGGAAAAAGGAAATGGGGGTGCACAGAGGTTAGAAACCAGGGAACATGCCTTTTCTGAGTTCACCATCCTCAGCCCCTTTTTTTTCTCTGTCCACTGCAATGTGTAATCACAATAAGCTCAGTGACCACTTCCAGGCAGCCCTGGAATCAGGCAATGAATTGGGCTGATATTTTCTGCTTTCATTTTTCCCCTACCCAACAGTTCTTCCCTGTTAGAGCAGCATTTTAGCTCAGAATGTCCTTGATTTAAGGAAAATAATGCAAACATTTATCTGTGTCCTTTATACAGTGCAGAGGTGCTGGAATTAATTAGCAGGTTGTTCTCCATCCCATCTACTAATGTAGGATTGTTCTGACTTCAGCTTCCTTGATTCCCCAAGCAGCAGGAGAGGGTTTAGTTAGTGCTGTACTGCTTAAAGATGAAAAAAAGCAACAGCTGGAGAAGTTTTTAATGATGCATCTTTAATTTTGGTTGTTTTGGCACAGTGTACATGCTGTGGGTCTACCCTGATCTTCTCCCTGCTTTTTCAACCTGGCCCCCTGTGCTCCAGAAACTGGCAGGAGGAGCAGGTAAGAGGACTGGAATTTTGGCACATTGCATTGAAAAAAGGAGCTGCCCTCAGGGCTTTTTTGACATTCTCTTTCCCAGTGGCAAAAATTTACCCAGAATGAAGAAGTGACAAGAATACTCACAAAATAATTAATGGGGCTGTTCAAAAAAGGCAAAGAAATGAGCTCTAAAAAAAAAGTTTGTGAATGAAACAAAGTAGGTTAAGCTGTTTAAATGCAATATCCTCTGCCATGGGGGAGTCTCAGTTTCTCAGGGTGATCAGCAGCTCTAAATTGAGGCACAGAACTGCCTGGGTCATCAGTCTTTTTTATAACTTTCCCTGAGCAGCTGAGTTCCTTTGCTGCTGTTCTGCTTCCTCTCAAGTCAGAAGTGAAGTAGTTTACCCTACAGACAAGTGAGTTTCTATTGGAACCTTCAGTTTTCATCACTCTCAGGTAAACTGTGGATTGTGCAGGTGAGGCTGGATTTGAATTCCTGGATTGCCAGCTCTACCACCTAATTACAGACCAGGACTTGAGAAGAGAGGAGTCTGTTTGCTGGAACTGTTCAGACTCAGGAGAATCAGCTCTTTCTAAACTTAAAATTGCAGAACTGCTCAACCAGAAAAAGCTTAAATTGCAGCCCCTGTGCTCTTCATCTGCAAATGGAAGTGTTGCCAGAGGTAGAGATATCTCTTTTCCATCACACTGTATCTGCTCAAGTGCCTCTATTTACTTTGTTGGCTTTTGGGGAAATGAAGAGCTCAAATGTGTAGCTGTGACAGACATCTGAACAAGCCTTGCAGTGGCCTAGTTTCTGGGGGGAAAAAAAAAAAAATCTTGCTAATGGGGGAAGGACACTGATGAAAGAGGGCTGCAGGTTATTCATCTCCCATGGCAACCAGGCTACTTCTGGGTAGGAGCCAAAGATAAGAAGCTGGCCACCAAACAATGGCTAACAAAGGGAGAGGGAGAGGTAGAGCCACATCCCAGAAAGGAGAGGAAAGGCTTGAGGCTATGCAGTGCTGCAGGGGGAGGAAGCAGATTTAGGGAGCATTCAGTTACAAAGAGGAGAAAAAGCAAGGTAGTGCTGTTTGTGGCAGGAACTCAAACACCTTCTGACTGATTCTGCTCTATTCTCCTCATTATTTACCCAGTAGAGACATGCCACTCACCTTGTCATGTCAAGGTCCTGCTGTGCTGTCTGTCCTCAGAGCTGTGGAGCCTGGTTCCTTCCTTTTTGCATGGCAGTAATGAGGAGGAAGGCTCTCCCCTACCCTTCTGTCACAGACAGTTCTGCCTCTGAGCCTGACAGGGCACAGGGCTGAGCACACTCAGCTTTCCTGCAGTTTTTTTTTCAGGATGTGCTCAGCACCCTTGTGAATTGAGTCTCTTACTGCACGGGGTGGTAGCAAAGGAGGAGGAAAAGAGAATCCTGTTTTCTTTGGCATGTGCTCAGCTATGAACAGGCCTGTGTTTTTGCTGAGTAACAGGAGGGATGGGGGTGGAGGAGGTAGTGGCTGAGCCTTTCATTGAGCAATGGATGTGCTTTATTCTGTTCTCCAGATCTGATGCTGCCAGGAGTTGTAGTGCCATCTTCTGGCTTCCCTCAAGTAGAGCAAGGCACACTCTGTGCTGTCACCCTCTTGGGAAACAGGTACTGAGGATTCATTATTCACCTCTTTTCTTAGAAACTAAAAGTGAAATGAAGCTTTTTTTTTTTTTTTCTTTTTTTTTTTTCCAGGCAGACTCTAGGGGTTTTGAGGAAATAAGGACATCCTAAAAGAAATTCAGCATATCACAATGGCACACTCTGTCTTTCTGCAAGCAGCACAGGGGTTTGTGCTCTCCTGCTGTAAATATTCTCTTCTTTTCCCAGAGCCCCAGTAGCAGTTGCAGTTGCCACAATGTCCACTGCAGAGATGCTGGCTGCTGGGATGAAAGGGAAGGGCTTTGCTGTGTTGCACACTTACCTGGATCACCTCTGGTGGGTATATTGCCAGGCATTTGGCAAAACAGGTCTCAAAATCAAAATCTGTAACCCAGAAAGCTTTATCTGAGTTATTTGGGTGCAGTTTAAGCTTGGCCATTATTAATGCTTCAGCCACATGCTGCTGCTGACCACAGTTTTTTGACAGAAGCAGATGTCTGTCCTGACATCTCTCCATTGTATACATGGTGCAAAGAGATATATAAAATTGATTAAATTCCTTCAGCCAGAGTGTAATTATTATAGAAACCTATATGAAGGAAGTTATATGAAGCTATAATATCCCTTTTACTTAGATTTTATAAAATCTTCATGTTCTATAAAAAATGAATTTTGAATGACTTCTGCTTAACACTGGCCAGCTGTGCCCATCTCAACTGAATAAATGAGTTGGGATTCAACTAGTCTGCTCAGTTTTCAATTAAGATTCGTGGGAAACACATGGAATTTATGGAGGAAGAGTAGCTAAAAATAAATTTAATAGTTTTCAGAATGTGGGAAAAAGACCCCCAGAGCTGGCAGTGCCTTGTATCCGGGTGACCATTGCTGATTGTCCTTTGGGATCCAAAGCAGGAAGCAGAAAGCTATGTTGTGCTTTTTCTTCCTTTGTAGGGAATATGGTGACAAATCTTGTCCTCCTACCTTAGCTCCCTTGGTAATAGACTCTGCTGAAAAAGAGAGTGCTGAAGATGAGGAAGAGATGGAGGGGAATGAGCCTGACATCAGCATCTCCACTCACCTATCACAGCAGTTGGACCTTGGGGATTTGAGCCTGAAGGAGCAAGACAGTTGTGGAGTGTTGATGGGAAAGGAGGAGCTCAGTGAGCACAGAGCTGCAGAAGATGCCAACACAGAGGTTCAGCAGGAAGCTGAAGACAGCAGGACCCCACAAGGTATTTTTGCATGCAGCTGAAAGCCAACAGTGCCCCTTGGGCTTGCTGCTTTGCCCCCAGTTCAGATCTGTGTGCATGGGGGACTGCAAGAGTGGGGCAGAGACAGCTCAGTGGCATCTGAAGGACAGTCTGAAAGAACCAGGTGCTGTGTTCTGAAAGACAGACTACTCACAGCTCACTTGTCCTTTTTTTTTTTTCCCCCTCCCCTGCAGAGCAAATGGATGCATTGTTTAATCAGTGCTTTTTTCATGCCTTAAAATGCAAAGTGAAGAAGTCAGAGCTCCCTCTGCTCACCAGCACCTTTCTACGCAGCCATATGTTCTCCTGCTGGTATGTGGTCAGAGGATTGGGGTTGCATGCTGGGGTCTGGGCTTTTCAAACTGTGGAGATGGAGTGTGAGAGGTGGGATGAATTTTACAGAAGTAAAACTCAGTCCATATCTGAGGTTGTCTAAGACTGTGCTCACTTCTTATATCAAATAATTCTATGTAAGGATTGTCTAGAGCAGGATATGCACTTGGCAGCTCACTTGGGTTGGCTGACATTTATTTCAAGATTGCTTAGTCACAAACAGCTGTTTGCCTACCCCCAGGAACATCAGCACTGGTTTCACTCATCATGTTCTATTTATGAACTTGTTTGAAGTAATTCTTCCTCTGTGTTATTTGTGTTTCTGCTGTTAAGAAAATTCTAGCATTGGTTGCAATGTTTAAGAATAAATGAAAGGTGACTAATAACTAAAGAACTTTTTAAAAATCCATTTGTAGCCCTGCTGGACAACAACTGGACATAAAGAAATCAAGTTATAAGAAGGTGAGATTTTTCTGTCAATTTTTAGATTATTTTAACTAATGGAAGGAGAGATGGCAAAGTGCATGCTGAGGATCTCTCAGCAATCAGTGTGGGCTGTTCTGTGAGGTGGCTACAGAGATCACAGAGCAAATAGATGACAGACCTAGAAAAGGAGCAGTTGCTTACACTGCAACTTAAATAGAGAGGCACTCACTGCTCCTCAGCAGTTGCTATGTTTAGAGAAGCAAAGGTGTGGGGTTACTTTTTTTTTTTAAAGGTTTTCCTGATTTAGCAAGTAGCTTTGAGGCAATCAGAAACATGTGAACAGGAGTTTCACATTCTTGACTCCACATTTCTGATTGCTGCTTCCTTCAGTTCTCTAAATTCCTGCAATGCATGCAGCACCAGAAGATCTTACAAGTGAAGGAGCTGAACAAAGGTGTGGAGAGCATCGTGGAAGTGGACTGGAAACATCCAGAGTATGTAGAATATTGTAGTCCTTAAAAAAATGGGTCATCTCTGCAAGAAGGGAGCATGTTTTTCATTGCAGATATTGATTTGCACAAACAGCTCTTAACCTTTCAGTTACACATTCCCCAATTCCTCCAGAGTGGTGTTTCTACTACTTTTCTACTAAGAATTAGTAGTTACCTCAGACCAAGAACATCCTGCTCATTCCTTCTGCAGATTGGCACATGAGCTCCCTCTTCCAGTTTCCCAGGGGGCCCGTGGCTTCCATTTATGTAGCATCTCCTTGGCAACTGATGCAGTGGAGAATATTTCTGTAGATACAAGCATATCTTCTGCATTTGGAAAGAAGCATTTTTGCATTAACTTTGCTCTCATTTAACTTGGCCTTATCATGAGGACACAGGCATACCCAAACTCAGCTTTCTTACCTGCAAGCATAGAATCTGCAGCTCTGGTCACTGAAAGTAGACCCCAGCTCCTCTCTGCCAGAACTGTCTTTTATCAGTGACCTCTAAAGAATCATTTCAGCTTTTAAATGTCTGTACAGTTGTGGAGAGTGCAGTTGTTTGGGTTTTGTTTGGGTTTTTTTATTTTTAACTAATTCTAAGGATTCTCTGGATGAGGAGCAGACTTCCTATGAATTATGGGAGCTGTCTCTACTAGAGTCAAATATGCTCAGAATAGCTCAGATCCCTCAGAATGAGGGATCTCCATCATTTAAGGCTTTACTCAGTGTTAAAAGTGCTTTATATCATCTGAGTTAAGGTGCTTATTTATGTGTATCTTCAAACGTGTACAAGGACAAAGGACAAGGAATGGATTTAGAAGAGCTATACTGTACAACAGACCAGAAAGCTATTTGTGTAGCTTTGTTGGGTTTTCCTTTCTCTGTGAAATGGAAGTGATAAGTTTCAATCCCTTTCACTCACACCAAATAATTCTCATTTCAGTGTTAAAGCATTTGCAGTACCTGAAGGATTTTCTTCAGCCCAAGACAGCAAGAGTGAAGAGAGAGAACAAGTGTACCATGCTCCTGAAATAATTCCACTTTATGGGGTCTCAACAAAAATGATCCCACTTTTCCAGGAATCTGGACACAAGTAAGCACTAGAAAAGTACAATAAAAACATTGTTAGATGAAGGCAGAGAGTAGCAAACCTGTGCTGCTGCTATTTTGTTAGACCTTGCAATGGTGATGGAAATCATGGATATATTCCCTGCTTTACAGAGGGAAGAAAGACAACAGGCTGTTCACCATATTCAGCAAGTACTCAATCACTTCTCCCACAGCTAAGGAGGTGGTAGTTTAAGTGTCAAAACTGATATTATTTGGATTGTCTTAATTTGCCACTGGATAAGTCATATTCTGTCCCCCTCCAGTATGGTTTCCTGGAAAGAGGATGCCCAGATAATTTAAACAACTCACTCACCTTTTACCTGGTGGACAGCAGCTGGGGTGTAACACAAAAAAATAATTCCCTAGCAGGCTTATTTCAGTTTTGAGCTGTTCCTACCAAATATAGTCAGGGTGGTTGCTGTCTTCTGTCTTAGTGACAGAACCCAACACCTAACTACTTAAGTTAAAAAGATTTCTCTCTCTTTAGAAAAGGGAGCATCCTCTCAAGCAGTGAGGTGAGAAACATCATCATTAACTATGTGAAGACTAATGAGTTGGTTGATGAAACAAACAAAAAGTAAGTTGTCCTACCCTGCTTCCATAGGAGGTGCTAAAGTTAGGGGAAAAAAATGTGAACTTGTCTGCTTCTAATTCCTGGTTCTGTTTTGAAGCTTTGTAAAGGTGAATCCCATCCTGTGTGACTGCCTGCTGGATAAATCAGAACAAGATGAAATCTCAAACCTCAGATGGGATGACCTCTTGAGCAGGTGACTCTCTTCACAGTGTAGTGTTCAGTATTACACAGATTTCTTGCATACAACTCAAAGCCACATTACTGGAGCTGCAGAAGTTGAATTAGTAGGAAGTTACACCTCCAGTGCCTTGTTCATCATTTAACAAGCATCCAGCACTAACTGGTGCTGTTAGGGTTGGGGTTTTTTTTTGTGTACCTGCTACAATTTACCAGGGAAAGCTCCTAAACAAACAGTTCCTGGTTCTCTGTGTAATCTCTATAAACATATTTCTAAAGCCATCCTTTGCAGTAGATAACTGAGTGTGCCCTCTTTAGGCCTGGCAGTCATCCTGCTCTTCATCTGCAGCACACTTTCTGCTTCTCTAGCCTAAACCCACCTCCTAGATCCAAGAATCCTGAGTATTTAAAACAAGAGCATGGTTTCCATATACTGAAAAACTTTGCCTAAATGTCCCCAATGTCTTACTTGCCTTCAGTTTCTTCATCACACAATGCTTCTGAGGCACTTCCAGCAGCTTCCTGTATTTCTGAAGTCAGATTTGCCCATGGGACAGTGCCACAGTTTGTGCTGAATTTTAAATTGAAGTTGCTTCACCAGTTTGTGAACAATACAACTGAACAATAGCATAAAGCCAAAATTAAGGAAGATTTTCCTCTACAAGAGCCAATTAGTTAAATTTTACCAGGAGCAATCTAAGCTCTTATTTTTTGTGTCAGTAGAGTAGCTTTCTTTTCAGTCAGTCCCTTTCTTTAACTAATACCCAGGACCCAAATCTGCATGAGATCATTATGCATTATCTTAAGATACAAATCCTTCTCACAGAGGGAAGCTTGGCTTTTGTGTAGTCTCAGAAACCTGTGAGAGGCTGCAAGTGGGAAAGCACAATGAAGAGCAGCCTTGCTGTGCTGTGCTCACTGGATTTAACACCTTTGTTCAGGTGCCTTGAACGACTGCAGCCCTTGCACCAGGTGACATTTTTTGGACAGGAACCTATTGTGAGGAAAGGAAACATTGAGCCCATTGACATAACCATAGCCCAGAGGTCATCAAACAAGAAGGTAAAAAGAGAACTAATTTGGGGTTTTGAGGAGAAGGCCCAGATCCTGAGAGCAGCTTTGGCAGCTCGGGTTTCTGGGATGAATGGGACACAACTTGTTAATACCTGCAGCAGTAATGATGGCAATAATAATTATTAAAACCTGCAGGTGACAATTATCAAGAACCTTGAGCTGTATGGTTTAGACCCCCAGTGTGTTGCCAACATTCTGCAACAAAAAGTCCAAGCCAGTGCCACCATCACCCCAGTCCCAGGGACAAAAGACAGAGTTCAGGTCCAGATCCAAGGCAACCAAATCCATCATCTGGCCAAGATGCTGCTAGGTAAGGAAATTGTGGGAGTGGTTACAGCAAGATACAGATTTTAATTCTTGATTTCTGAAATATTTACCTGAAGTTGTGTTGCAGAAGAGTATCAGCTACCTCGGAAATACATCCAGGGCCTTGAGAAGGCTCCAAAGCTTGGCCGGAAGAAGTAAAGAAAATCTACTGTAAGAATTACTCAGATCTCATTATTTATAGAAGTTCTCTGCCAACAAATCAAGGATAATGGACAGGCCTTGTTCATCCAAAAATAAGTCCTGGATGTTTACAAGGTCTAGAATTCACCCCAATAATAATAATATTGCTCCAGCTCTTCATTTTTCATAAAAATAAAAAGCTGAACAAACCTCTTACCAGTATCCTCTTCTGTATATTTTTTTTAGAATTTCCTAATAGTCCACTGGTTTTCTGGCCACAGTGCCTTTTGCCTAGTTTAGGCTCTTGCTCTGCATCTTTCAGCAAAGACATGACAGTAGAACCTGCACCAAAGGGTACCTGAAGTACATTCCTACACATTGTACTGGAACACTCCAGTGTGTTAGGCCATAGATTGTGTACATCAGAAATAAACCCCATTTGTGTTTAGATTTTACCCTTTTAACCATTTCTGGGTATTAATATCAGCCATTTCAGCACTTAGACTGAACTCTGTGGTTTATAAATACATTTTCACATATTTAATTAACTGTAATTTATCACAGGTAGACATGAGCAGCAGTTCTGTCAAATCCAGCTAAAATATTAAAGAAGATGAATGGAACACTTTGGTCAGGTTTCACAGGAGGAGATGTTCTGTGCCATTTTAACTGAAGCTTAAACACTTTACAGTAGGGTTAAGAAATTTAAATTTGCTTCTGGAGAGTTTTCCCTTTAGACCTAATACCTGAAAGTTCCATAGGAGGGCGCCAGAAAAAGAAGTAGAAGAGATTCCTTTAATTCTGACAGTTTTATTATCATTGTCTTTTTTACACTGTCTGCATCTTAACAAGTAGTTTTAGAACCCTCAAAAAAAGCTGGAAGTGGGACATTTTTTAAAAATGCCATAGAATCACTCGGGAGTAGTAAAAATAAATTACAGCATTGCAAAAATGCATTTCACTTTGCCATAGAAGCTTTACTATTCCATTCTATACACATTATTTTACATGTTTTACAGTAGCCATGAAAAATAAATTCACAGGAACTAGGCAAAGACAATGTACTAACCAAAGGCACTGCCAACAGGATTTTGAGCTTTAAGGAAAGGGGCCAACTACTCCTCTTCTACACACAGGTCAACCTGTTGAGACCTTGAGTTTCAAGATCTACCAATTCCTTGAATGCCCCTGTATCTTGAATAAAAATAATAATTAAAAAAAAACCAACAAACCAGCCCTCCCCTTTGCAGGAGATTTTTTTCAGCAGCATTCACAGTAATTGCATAAGAAGCCATGCCTTCTACAAAATGTCAAAGACATGCTGGGTTCCAGGAGGGGAGAGGGAGACAGTCACCAAAAACTCCAGTAGAAAACCAACAACAACAGAAAGAAATTCCTTACAACTTTGAGCCAGAAAGAGAAGGGATTTAAAAACAAGGATCTCACTTCTCAGAACCCATGGCAGCCTGGACACTGTTCTCTTGACTGAGCACAAGTATTTATCCAGTGCTTTCACCACTGAAAGCACCAGATAAATATTATTTAAATTACTTCACAAGTGCAGAGTGAAGTAATAAGTCTTCTTGTAAATGAACAAACAGCCCCAGAGCATGAAAATCACTGCTCAGTTTGGGTGCCACCACGTTGTAAAGGTCACTGAGGAGCAGAGCTGGGAGCAAACCCTTGGACACCACCAACTCCAACATGAGCTGGGAAGAAGCTTGCAGAAAGTGGAATTTATACAGACTGAGGGCTTTAAGTGATGCAGTCACTCTCTTAAGGGTTTAGAAACAAACATACTCAAGTATAAATCCAGGGGGGGGGAAAAATAAATGCCAAGCAGTCACCCTCAAAGAAACAAAACAATTCCTCGTCCCTCATCACAACTGCACATCAGGGACACAACTGACAAGGTGTCTCTACAAAAGTCCCTTCCAATTTTTCCTCCTTAGCCCAAACTCAAAGTCTTCACACGTCAGGGGAAAAAAAAAAAAAAAAAAAAAAAAAATCACCCAATAACCCACTGCATCCCTCCCACTTGGTGCAGGTGGAGCCACGAGCTCAGCAGGACACACTTGGTCACCGTGTACACGTGCAGCCCCCTCACAGGCTCCAGCACAACCCAACCAGTGTCAATATCCCATTTGCTCCTGACTCTTTGTCCTGTGTAAACAGAGGGGAAGGTGACCCTGGCTGTGCAGTGCTGGGTACGAAGCACCGAGAGTAAACACGGGTCCTGGCAGTACCTGATGCTCCAGCTCAAGGATTTTTTTTTGTTTGGTTGGTTTGGTTTTTTTTTTGGAAGGATGCACAGGGCACCCATCAGGGACAGTGGGAGCCCTGAGAGAGGGGGAGGGAGAGACTGACTCTCCCCTCCTGGCTCCATGCAGAGAGCAAAACCTGGAGACCCCGTTGGCCGTGCAGGCAGAGCACCAGTTGTGAGTGGGGAGGGAGGGAAGGAGCAGGGACAGCAGCACAGGGAGGGAGAGGATGGTGTCTGAGGGCCAGGAGTGGCAGGAGAGCAGCACAAGGGTGAGAGGTGGTGGGAAAGCACCCAAAGCCAACCCTGCCCTCACCCCTCCTGGTGCTCAGAGGTTCCCCCCCACCCCAGGCAGCCCATGTTCTGGGCACTCATCCATCCCCTGACCTGGGCTGGAGCTCCTCTCCCTCATTGCCAGACCTGGTTGTAGCTCCAAAGGAGTCTGAGTTGTGAAAGAGGGATTTGAGCTTTCCCGGGTTGGTCTGTTGGATAAGGATTGCAAAATGGTCAGTATTGAACCACCAGCCCATGGCCCAGCCATCACCCTTTCACTTTTCAAACAGAATTTGTTGAAACGTAGGTCCCAAATCCTATGGAGTAGGAAACTGGTAAAACTTAGCTAGCTCAGCTGAGCATC
Organism: Florisuga fusca; assembly: GCA_038090715.1. NCBI lineage: Eukaryota > Metazoa > Chordata > Aves > Apodiformes > Trochilidae > Florisuga > Florisuga fusca. The sequence continues at coordinate 2,217,976 of JAAWXA010000047.1, read as the reverse complement.
AGGGCTACTTGTTTTAATCCCCATCAGTTTTCAAAATTGGAAATTAACTGGAATCAAAATGGATGACTTCAAATCTTACCAAGTTTCAGTAACACTTACTAACAGCCTGTTGGGGTGTTGCAGCTGCCTTGGCAAACTTTACATTTCCCTGGCTATCTGAGCCCTGGACAAGTCACCCAGACATGGGGTGCAGCTGGAACACCCCCATGGTTTGGTGCAGCATCCTCCTGTGCCCCACTTCCAAAATGAGATCCCGAGAAGATTCCAAAAGAGAGCAAGCAAGTTCCTGGGAAGAGTGTGAGCAGCAAGCATGACCCTGCTCAAAATGTTAGCCAGGAGATGTCCCTCTTGGGTTCAACACTGAGCTTTGCCCACCAAGCTTCTCCATCAGATGGTAGAGCTGAAAAGGGAACCAGCAGCTGTGTTTGGGGTGTTGAGTTTTCAAACAGGCTTCCCCCCTTCTCTGGCTCTTGTCCTGGGGTAAGAGGCTCCAGAAGAAGTCAACGTTGATTTGATGGCTGCTGGGAGCCAGTCCTTAATGGAAGGATGAAGAGGGAGAGTGACCACTATAAGGTGTCCTGAGAAGTGTCTTTTCATTTTAAAAATGATATCTAGCTTAGTCTGCTGCCCCAGTGCCTCCTGAAGAGCTATCCAGGCTTGCCTCTGGCCTCTTTCAAGGTCTGCTGCAGTTTCTGTTTAAACTTCTCATATTTCTTCTGCACTTGCTGGATTTTGTCCTTTTCTTCTTTGTCCAGAATCATCAAGAAGTTCTGTAGCTCTGGGATGGAGAATGCATCCCACTGCAGAAACAGCAGAAACAGAGGAGAAAGTAAGCACACACCATTCACCTTACTGGTTTTGTCCCTGGGTCTGTGAAGAGGAACAATAAAAGACATTTAAACAGCAGCTTGATCTCACAGCCTCGTGTTGTGAGAGAGATGGGACAGTGGGCTATGGCATAGAGCATCATCCCAGTCCTGAGACTCTAGATTTAATGGAAATTATCTTTACTCAGATGAATTCAAGCTCCCACTGCAAGAGATGGCACAGCTCCCTAAGGAACTGGAATATATTTTGGGAGTAACTGATGTAGCATTCACCTGCACTTCTCCTTAAAACTGGGGAGCAAGGTCCCAGCAGGAGCCAGTTCTCTGTTTTACTGCAAAGATATCAACACTACTTATAACAGTATTTGTCTGATCTAATTATTGAGGATTAACTCTGGGATGTGGTCTCTTGGTTCTGTAAACAGATTACAGTTTGGCCAGCAGTTTTTTCACAGCTTGTTTAGATTTTTTTTTTTTTTTTTTTTTTTTTTAAATCTCAAAATCTCCTTGAGGAGCAATAAATGATCCTTTCCTTTATTTGTTTGGTTTTTAAAGCAAAGTACAAGCAATCCTTTGAGCCCACAAGTTTGGAGGAAAGCTTATATGGGAACCCCAGCCCCACCAGAGGGGAGCAGCCTTGCTTTGGTCCCATCACTTCCACCCGTGCTGCCCCCACCAAACCTCCATGTGAAAAACCAAAGGAAAAAGCCACCACCATACCTCAACTTCCCCAGTTTCATTCTCCTTCAGCACGAAGCTGAGCACATCCGTGTCAGGACCCGCCAGCAGCCGGAGGTACAGGGGGAACTCGGTCAGAAGGAGCTTCTGGAGGAGAACTGCACAAGGAGACAGACAGCCCCTGACTGCCAGGGCAAGAGGAAGGCTCAGGGGGTCAACTGGAGGAGGTAAAAGCACTTTGTGCTGCTTAGGATGGGAGTGGAAAGAGCTGAGTGTCTTAGAGACCCCTGAACATCTCTGTTGGGTCTTGGGGGACTTCAGCCCCTTCTGAAAACCCCATGAGCAGCATCACCTCTCCTGGTGGTCAGGCCCTTCATGGATTTGACACTGAGGACCACCAAGTCCTGGAGGAGCACTTTGGTGATGTTTCTGTCACCCCAAGGAGTGAGTGAAGTGCTCAGGGCACGGACTCACCTTGCCCATCCTTCCGCATCTGCTTGAAAAGTGCAAACTTCTGGGGGTTATCCACCACCAGGAACTTCTTCAGCAGCCCCTGGATCACCTCGCTCACCGTGGTCGTGCTGCTGATGTGGAGCTGCTTGATGGCATCCAGGGGCAAGTAGAAGGAGGTTCTTTTGGCTGTCATCTCAGCCAGGTTCACCTCCTTGAGGGCATCATAGATGGACTGGGGCCGGATCCCTGCCGGGACCGTCACGGGGCGCCGAAGCTTCAAGTGGACCTTGATGAACCCAGTGTATGTCCCATCATCATTCTGGAGCACAGGAGAGAGGGCTCAGGCTCTGGGGAGCTCTGCCAGACCTACCCCCACTAGCAGGAGCTTTCTGGGCTCCAGCTCGTGGGGTGTCTGGGGGATTTTCCACCCTCCGGGGCAGGGGGGGTTGAGGGTTTCTTGTTAATGGTGTAAAAAAGTAGCCTGGTGTTTTGGGTTAGTCACTCCTGATTTGCTCCTTGTGACTCATCCCTTCCTCATGTCTGGGCAACCTCATCTTCCAACCAAGACTGCTACAAATGGTTGTGGAAACCATTACACTTGTAGTTGCAATGAAGTGAGGCTCTGGGAAGGTCTCCACCATCTCCCGACCCTCTTCCTTCTGGTTTTAGTCCCTGCTTACAGGTTCTCACCTCTCCACGTAATAAATCCTCATTTGAGGATTGAATTTCACCACAGATCCCTTACCCACCCCCCTCAGCTCTGCAAAAATGCAAAGCTCAAGCAGAAACCTGGCTGCAGACATCCCCTCCACATGTGCCAGGCAGCCAAGGGATCCCCCTCAGTGTTGGGGAGACCAGAACATCTCCACAGCCACAAACCCTCTTGCCAGGATGATGCCTCCCCTACAGCCCAGACACCAGCATCGGGTTTTTCTGCATATCCCCTAAAATCATCCCCCAATACGTACCAGCTTCATCAGCAGGCAGTTTGTAACTTTTGCATTGTATTTTTCAATTTTCTCTTTGATCTCCTGGACGGTGGGAGGTTCAGGTTTTTCCTCTTCTACTGTTTGTGTTACATTCTGCAATCAGAAGTGAGAAGAGTCAGGTGGCCCTGCAGCTCTCCAGCTCTCCAGCTCTGCTTTTTCTTGGGAGATGCAGGAGCAACAAAGCTGCCCAGGTCCTGAGCTCACACCAGCAAGGGTGGAGATGGCCTCAATGTCACAATTGTCACCTCCCTGCCCTGAGCCATCTCTCTACACCCGTCACAGGCAGCAGATGGTAGCACAAAACCCACCAGTTAGTGGGAAACTGAGGCACAGAACCTCCCAGCTCTGCCAGCAGCTGCTGGGCTGTGCCCCGAGCAGTGGTGACCACACTGTCCCCAGACCTGGGGACTCTGCTTTGCTCTCTCACAGCCACAACCCCCCCACGAGTGGGACCAGAGCCAGCCCAGCAGCACCCACAGCAGAGCAGGGGCAGCCCCAGGAGGAGCTGAGCTGCTCCTTCCATCCCAGGGAATCAGAGCAGCCACCTCTTGCTCCTCACCAGTCTAGCCAGACCTCGGGTTTTGCAAAGTTTCTGGTGCAAAATGTGCAATTCTGACTGGAGGAAAGGGAAACAGAAGCTGGTAACCATAAACCATTGCCACATTTCCTGTTGGAGGGGGGAGAGGATGAAAGAAGCTGCTCACAGAACAACAAGCTTGGGAGCTCTGCCTGCCCCAGCCCCTGCCACCCACTGCTGGACCTGCAGCTCCCCTGGCTGGAAGGATGTCCCTGGGGATGACCTGGCCATGGGGCAGCACACCAGGGGGTCTGGCACCTGCCTGCCAAACCAGCACCTCCCCATCCCATCCCCTCCCCTGCAACTGGGAGGAAAGTGCTGGTGGGCTTGGAACTGCTATATATATCTATATATCTATATATATTTATATATCTATACCTATACATTTATATTTAATTTATATTTATATTTATATTTATATTTATAAAGCACCTATATTGATAAACATTCTTTGGAACCACTCTGACAGCAGAGGTAAGAACAGGAGTCAGCCTGTTAGTACCTCAGCACTTCTGTTTTCAACCAACCTAAAAAATAAAAAATAAAATAAAATAAAAAATAAAATAAAAAATAAAATAAAAAATAAAATAAAATTAAATTAAATTAAAAAGCCACAAGACTTTGCTGCCAGCCTGCCTGGCTGGGGTTTAACACTGCTGCTCCATCAGGGTTGGGGGGAGACCTATTGTGAATGGCAACACTTTGCACTGTGACCCCCCCAGCTGCTTCAGCTCCTGATGCAGAAGGGGAGGTGGCCCTGGGTGCCAGAGCTCCCCCCCTGCTCCCAGCCTGCAGGTATCACTGAAATCCTGGAGCTGAGGGGTTCTCCATCCCCCAGGAAGCTGCCACACCACCTCCTGCAGCCTCCTGGGGCCTCCAGTGATCTGCCAGCACCCACGGGCTGCACAGGACCGAGGCAGGCTGGGCTGGGGTCACAGCAGGGTGACCCTCCCCATGTCCCCCCCATCACTGCCTGCTGCAAAGCACCTCCCCAGCCCTAACCCACATCTCAGCTGTAAGAGACATCAATTGTAAGAAAGGCCTTGAGCCTCATCTGGCACTCAGGCTAATGCTTGGCAGGATAAAAGCTGCCCAGGAAAGTGTCCTGGGAAGAGGCTGTGATGCACAATGCCCACGGCCTGGGGCTGGGACAGCTGCATCCACCCCAGTTACCAGGACACTTTC
>JAAWXA010000047.1:2179503-2209240 GCA_038090715.1 Florisuga fusca | reverse complement strand
CCCCCCCCCCAGACACAAAAGCTGCAAAATACATTTGGGGTCGGCTCCTCCACCGTGGATCCCCGGGAAAGAGCAAACCCACCCTGGGAAAGGTTGAGACAGGGCTGGAAAAACCCCGCAGCAGCGCAGCCCCCTCCCCGGGAGCCTGCGAGGGGCAGGCAGAGCCCTCCCTCCCCCTGATTTCGGCAACACCTGCAGCCAAACGTGCAGAAACACCGACACCTCCCAGCAAACCCCCCATCCACCCCCCCAGCACAGCCCCTCGCACGAGTTTTGGTGTTTTTTTTGGGTTTTTTTTGGAGCTGTTACCTTGGTAGGGACCTTGTTGGGCGCGCTCCGGAAGAAAGAGGTTTTTGCAGTGAAAAAGCAATCCTCCAGCTCCTCATCCAAGCTGCAGTACCCGCTGCTCATGCTGCTGGTCCTGGGAGCCCAGCAGAGGCCAGAGGCTGGGGGGAATGGTGACCATCGGGGGTCCCTCCCCACTCCGGCTCCCACACCCCAGCACCCAGCTCCCTCTCACATCCTCAGCTCGCCGGAGCTTCTCTGCACCGGCTCCTTCTGCTCATCCTCCGGAGCCAGCCCAGTTATTTCTCTTTACCAGGCAGCCGTGCTGGGTAACCCTTCCCTCTCCTCCTCCACCCCCCTTCCTGCGCAGTATGGAAGGGGCAGAGCTGCTGCTGTGCTCCCCTGCTGGCACCCCAGCACCACAGAACCCCAGAACCCCGTCACCCCAGAACCACAGAACCCCAGAATCCCAGCACCCCAGAACCCCAGCACCACAGAACCCCAGCACCACAGAACCCCAACACCCCAGAACCCCAGCACTACAGAACCCCAGAATCCCAGCACCCCAGCACCCCAGCTGCAGCATCACCTCCTCCCCTCCCTCCCTTCCTCCCCTTCCTGCCCCGGCTGGGCAGCCCCCGACGCTTCCTCTTGCAAAATTATTCATGCTGAGACCGAGGTGCCTGAGCCTGCCCACAGCCTGCTCCCCTCCCAGCACCCTTTTTCCTCCCCCCAAAAATCCCCAACCCGCGTTTGCTGCAGCTGCTGCCCGACCCAGCCCCACCGGGCTGCCCAGAGGTGCTGGGGAAGGGGGGAATTGGGGAGGATGTGGCCTCAGACCCCCCCCTCGGGGTGCTAGGAGCCCCTGGTCCCTACAGAGTGGGTGCCTCTCCACTCCACAGATGATTTTACAGCGATTTTGGGAGCCCTGGCACCCGGCTGAGGCCCCTTTGGTTGCTGCCCAGGGAAATGCCACTGGGTGTTGGAAGATGCACCCACTCCAGGTGGATTAAAACCAAGGGAGGAGTGGGGAGAACCCAGATAGGATGGAGGGCTACAAAATCACGGCAGATGTTCACATGAGGAGTGCAGTAAGTGCCCTGGTGGCTGGTTTGTGTCAATCCTTCATGTCACTTTCAAGACACAACTGTCACCATCACTGAGAGCTGTTGTCACCCCAGGCCAGCAAGCTTTGGCTCTTCTCCCCAGCTTGCTAAGGGCCATCAGCACATCACCCCTGTAAAAATGGGGCTACCCCTCACTCCTTCAGGTCACAGGCCTCCTTCAGATGGTCCAAAAGGGCTCCAAGATCTTCACAAAACCCTCCAGCCACCCATGAAAACCTCTTCCCTCCTGGAGAAATTGCAGCTGGTGTTCCAGACCCTTCTATCTCTATCTGTTAGCTGAAGGACTTAAATTGCTACAAGCTTTTGATAGTTCCACACCCAACAGGCAGCAGCCCAGTGAATACAACCCGGGAAGTCAAGGACACAACATCTGCATCTCAAAGAAAGTGGCAAGGACCCAAATGGCAGGGTTACAGAGCAACTGGTAACATGGCAAATAAATAAGCTCCCCTCTCAGCAGCACAAACCTCAGCTCCACCAGGCTATATTTAGAGGAGAAAGAAGCTTAAATGGAGCATGTGCAACGCCAGGAGAAAGCAAGTGTTGGGCTGGTGAATGGCACAGGCTTCGTGGAAGCCTCAGCCCTGAGTTTTTCCCAGTGGGAATGGGGTGCAGGCAGCTCTGCAGTGCCCTGGGCATTCCCATGGTATTGCCCCATGGGCTTCTCCAAGGAGAATTCTCTTCTCCACTGTGGTCCATCTGCTGGGGAGATCAGCCCCGTGGAAACCAACCCACCCACCAACCAAAAAAACCCAATACCAAATAATTTCTCAGCTTTTGCCAGCTCCTGCAGGGTGTGGGCTTCACCCAGGGAGGCAACCTGGAACCCAAATGTAAGGTGCTCAAGTACTTCCCTGGGTCAAAGCCCAAATTATTAATTTGGGAATTACAGAACTTAACCAAGTGACACTAAAGTAGCAATTTCTCTGAGGCTTCTCCTCTGCTCATATTTGACAATTCCACTTAATGACTTCCAACTATTAAGTTTCTGGTGTTTTCAGTAAGCAAACCCTTTTTTTCCCTTCCCAGGGTGTTCAGGCTCCCTGGAAGAGTTTTCCCTCCATCCTCCTCCTCCTGAGCAGCAAAACCTGCTTGGCCAACAGAAGCACACCAGGAACGTGGCTGTGTACAGGCTCAGACCAGATAAACATGATTTTTTTTCCCCCCCTGATTATCCATTACCCATTATCCATTACAAATGAGAAGGGAGCTCTATTGCAGTGATTTCCCCTTGTTCACCCCCAAACCAGGTCCCCCATTTCCCTTACTGGGACTCCCAGCTGCACTTTGCTGTGTGCAGGGTTCAGGGCAACAATCCCTGTGCAGGATCAGGACCAGGGTGATGTTAGGGGTTCCTTTTTGTCATCAGAGATTGTGGTGTGCCTCTCAGGGGGATCACCCCAGAGATGTGTCAGAGTGATGAATTGCCCCAAAGCACAGCCTCCCTCTTCATTCTTAGGACCATCAATAACCCCCAGGTGCTGGTACCACCCTGAGGATGGAAGAAGCTTTTCTAATGATTCTAAAAACCCAGTTTTTCTCCTGCTGCTGAGGGAAGCCCAGCAGCACCTGAAGGAGCTGTGAACACACAAAAATCTGGCTTCACACCCTCATTCAAATACCTCCAGGCTCAGTGGGGAATCCATTTTGAGTCCCTTTGTAATGCATAATTTATAGGATAAATCTCATCTAACTCCCGGTTCCATCCTGACCATCTCCTTCCAAGCAGCATTTACCCAGGATTTTCATAGAATCATAGAATTTCCTCCCGAGGATGATGAGCACAGCAAATTCTACACGATTCTGTGACTCTATAAATGCTTCAGAGCCCCAGCCTGGAGCAAAAAGCAGAGAGAGCAACCAAACCCCTCTGCTGCCTCCTCCTGTGCCCAACAGAAACCCCACACCTGCTCTGACAACCTCCACTTCCAGCTTGGCACCAGGTCCTCCCCGAGGAGGAAGAGGAAGGCAGAGTTCAGAATGAAGGAGAGAACAGGGGGTTTAAAAAGCAGAGGAGGGTTGGGAAGGCTCCGTGCAAGTCAGATCCCTCTGGGGCAGGTTTCTAAGAGATGTTTTAAGCTGCCAGCATTAAGGATTTTACACCTCAACTCAGGCAGCCCCATCCAGCCTGACCCAGCACAACAAACTCCATGGGACCCTCAGGGGGATTAAGCCAAGTGCTAAAGCTGCCGGAGGAGCTCTGGGGATTACTGCACATCCCTAATACAGCCTGAAGAGTCTCAATCCCCCGGGACTACTGGAACTCTTAAATCAAGGCTATTAAGCTGGAGCTCCTTGCAAAACCCACTCTCCTGCCCAGCCGAGGTGCAGGAGAAATTCCCCTTTGCTGCTTCTCTCCAAGCACTTTGCAGAAGGTGCTGGGGCACAATTTAAAGCACGTTTCACCCCCCAATGCAGGCAGCAGGACGTGGCCAGGGTGCCAACATCCCCAGGGGACATCTCTCCCCCTCTGCTCCGCTCCCACAGGGTTTTGAACACGTCGTGGATCCACACGGAGGTTTTTGGGGAGGGGGATGCCCACATACACAACCCCCACCACGCCGGGTGGGATGGACATGGTGTGTGACACCAGTGGGTCCAGTGCAGGACCCTGACCCCATGGAAAACCCTCTGGGAGCAAGGGATCTGCAGGAGATGCAGTTGCCCCCCTTCTCCTCCCCCCAAGGGGGGTTTGACCACCCCAAGCCCTTTCCCCACCCTGTACCTGGCTGCAGGGTGGCAGGAGGGTGCTCTCAGGGGAGGGCTGGCCCTGGTGGCAGTCCAGCTGGATGAGGCTGCAGCATTCCTGGTGACACGTGTACCTGCAGTCTGCCAAGGGAGAAAAGAGACAGTCAGACACCCCAGAGCCAGAGCTGGCTGCTGAGGAGCAGTGAGGGAACCCTGACCCTAACCCTAAACCCCCAGGGAAGGGACAGGATTCCTGCAGGATGGCACCAGCAGGGGCAGAGCAGCCACAATCCCAGAATTGTCACCGTGGAAAAAGACCTCTAGGATGATGTGTCCAACACATCCCCACTCAGGCACACTCCTGCAGGCAGGGATGGGCACCAGAATGCCTCATCCAGAGGAAAAAAATTGCTCCCACAGCCTCTCCCTGGGGAACCCTGTGCTCTCACTGCCAGGCTCCAGCACAAGCAGCATTCCTGCCTTCCCCACTGCTGCTTCCCTGGATCTGCTGCCACCTTAACACACAAAGGAAAGGATATGCCCCAGTCCCACCAAGTGACAGGTACACCCCTCCCCAGCTGTGCCCCCAGATGTGACCTGCAGCACCAGCTTGGCTGCTTCACAAGGGAAGAATCTCCCAACATCAGGAGGGAATAAAAACCAAAAAAACCCCATCCTCGTGTTAGACAAAAGTCCAACTATTTAAGGTCGTTACATCCAAACACTCCAAGGGCCAGTTACAGTGATGAAGACACGGATCTACCACCAGATTTTGTCACAAAGCCACCCCTGGAGAGGCCAGAGACTCATGCTGGGCCCCAGCACAGGCTGCCTGGGTGCCACCAGGAATTTACAGAGTGTTTCCTTTGGATGTGACCCCTCCTGCTGTAAGACATTAACTAATCCAGGGTAGGAACTCCACAGACAACTCCACAGCACCCAGGTTCCACCTCTGCGGGCACAGGGTCCTCCCTGCTCACTCCCAGCCCATGGCACAACCAGCTCCATCCAGCATCACCTGGGGGACATCACTGGGGACACTGGGTGGCTGTCACCCCCCTGCCCTTTCTCTGGCTTCTCCGTGCTCTCCTGCCTCCAGCCAACCACCCCCTGCCCCTTTAAAGGCCCTTCTGAGCCTTTTAATTTTTAACTGTGGTACAAACAGCATTAAATTTACTATTTACACTACCCAAAATTCCAGAGCTGTCACTGACCTGAAATAAAAATTATCCTAAAACCCAGGCAAGAGAGTTCACTCAGCTGAAGCAGAGAGGACTGAGTGCCCATCCCTGTCAGCCTGCTGCAAGCCAGTGAGCTTGGAAAGAAAAAAATCCCCCTTTTCCGTTTGGTTTTTTTTTTTTTTCCAGGTCATTGGTTTTGAGTATCCGGGGCCTGCAGGAAAGCAAAGGAATATATCATCCCTTTGCTCTGGAAACAGGGTTTGTGCCCTGCTGGGCACTCACAGGTGGGAATGCCCCAGGAGGACTGAGAGGGGGAAACATCAGGCTCCAGGGGAAGCAGGGAAATCATTTCTCACTCAGCATCATCCTGCAGGAGCTGTCTGGCATTCTCCCATTCCAAGCCAGTTGTCTCAAGGAAGCCTGGGGGCAAGCAGTGACACTTGCCTATATTTTTTTCCCCCTAATTATGCTCAGCCACCCAGTTAGCTGGTAATTTAATGCCTGACCTTTCCAACAACTGGAGCAGCCTTTCCATGGGGGACCTGTGCCAGCTCTCTGTGCCAATTTGAAGATGCTCCAGTTGCAGGTTCACCTAAGCATCTGGCACCACTGGGAAGTCCCTTCTGCCTCTCAGAGCCAGGATTTCAGGTTTGGACAGCTGCCCCTTGCTCCTCCTGACCCCAGCCTGATGGGATGGGAAGGTTCAAGCATCCTGAGTGCTGGAGGAGTGGGGTGAGAAGTCTGAAATACAGACCATGGAAATGACAGATCCCAAGCACACCCCTGGATCAGGCCCATTATGGCCAAGCATCTCTTTATGGGATTAAAGTCTGACACCTCCTTAGTCACCCTCACCTATTAACAGGCCTAATCACTCAGGATCCGGCAGGGAACACTAATTTTAGAAACCCAGCAGAGCTTTAGGAAGCAGCCACGTGACACGTGTGCCAAGAGGAGCAGGATGCCTCCACTTACACTTGAAGAAAATTTCCATTCAAGTCAAATAAAACAACACTTGGAAACGTAGCTCCTTAAAAAAAAATTAAAAATAAAACCAAATGAGTACGATCACAACCCTGGGAAAACCTTTGGGGGCTGAAAGGAATTTCCTTTTCTCCATAGATAAAGGTTCCCAGTGGGATAAAGCCCAACACAGATGCCCATCTGGATGCCTAAATATAGGACTGCACTCATCCTGCCCACCCCAGCCTCCCACCTCCCCAAGCCCACAGATCCAAGTCTCCCCACCCTCAGTTTGAAACCTTCTCCCTTTGTCCTCTCACTCCATGCCCCTGGCAAAAGCCTCTCCCGAGCTTTCCCTCCAGGTCCTGGAATGCTCCAGCCAGCTCACACACACCTTTAGACACCACTTGAGCTACACGTCAGGTTTGGGTTTGCCCTCACCTGATGTCACTCCAGGTGACCTCAGGGATGCTGCAGGATGTGGCCCAGTGACATCCCCAACCCCACCTCTCATGAGAAACCTCAGCAAGGTACAGCAGGGGGGTTGGGTTCAGCTTCTTTGCAAACCCAGCTGACTCCCAAGGGTCAGATTCTGCTCGTTCAGAAGAAACAAAACCCTCCTGGTGACAGTCACCCCTCTGAGAGGTCCCTGCAGCATTCCCAGGGGCTGGAGCTCAGCCTCAGCTCCCAGGCAGATACTCTTGAGCCATTATTTACCAAAACACAGATTTTCCTTCCCTGCAGTGCCCTGCTGGAGCAGAAGTTGAGGCTCCCTGTGAGCAGGTGAGCATCCCAACCCTCTGCCAGCTCCACATCACCTCCATCCCAACCCCATGCCAGGACCCCTCGGGGCCATGCCAGGAGCCCTTGGGGCTGTGCATCACCAGCAGGGACAGGGCAGCACCCCAGGAATCCCCTAAGGAGCAGCAGCCACCAAACACCCCCAAAGCCACTGATTTACACCCCCACCTACCTCCAACCAGCAGGACCTCCCTGCTCGGCCTCCTCAGCAGCTGGAATCCCTCAGACCAAGACCTGGACTTGGGGAAATGCCTGAATATTTTGCGAATTCTCTTTGCTGCCAGCCCAAAGCAAGTGCCTGTCACTGCTTTCCTTTCTGTCATCCTTGCCAGGGGAGGTTGGTGGCTCCTGGGGCACTGGGAGCCCAGCAGCTCTTCAAGACCAAATGCTGCTGAGATGTGGATGGTGCAGGTTGCTGCTTCCAGGAAAGGCTTTTCCTCCCCCGGAGATAAAACATTGACATTGTCCACTGACAACCTGCTGCTGTTGGACAGGAGGGGGGGTTTGTTTATTTATTTAATTTTTTCAAGCAATGAGGCAGCAAGCAGCACAGAGCTTGTGCATCTCTGGGCTTGTCCTGTTCACCACGGAAAACTTTCTATTTCTGGGGCTTTTTGCTTGATAAGATAAAACAACCCAACAGGAGAGATTAGAGAGAGAAAGCACAGGACCCAGCTGAGTGCTGGGAGGGCTCTTCCCAATACCCCCCCTTCACTTTCCTGTTTTTACTCCTGCAGCCTTCTAAAGGTTAAGGGAAAAAAAAAAAGTCCCCAATGTTTAATCAGAGGTTAAAGGAACACACTGAGATTCACTCCATGTGTAATATTGATTTAACTCTGCCCATGGCTAGCTGGGTTCCAGAGCAACGTTGCAGTCCTTCCACAGCATCTCAGTTCTCCAGCTGGTGCTGAATGATGGGATGGGACATGAAGAGCAGCTGAACAACATGTCTGAAACCTGCCACTTCATCCCCTTGCCCCCATGACTGTCCCTTCTGCTCAGCATCCTCTGGCAGACACCCCAGCTCTCCCCACACGATGCATTCTGGCTTTTAGGCAGGGAGGAACAACCATGAAATGAAAACGATCCGAAAAGTGCCCCCCAAGCAGTATAAGGAATGAGTTAAACAACACCAGGGACTTTCTTGTTCCACCCTTCCCTGCCCCTGCCAGCAGCCCTACAGCCACACATCCCTGCTTCCCACTCCCTGACCAGCAAAGAATTCAACCAATGGGACCAGGGACCAAGCAGGGGGAGAGGAAGGAGAGCCCAAAAACTAACCTGAGAAGCAAGACCTGGAGCCTGGGCTGGTATCTCCCTCCATAAATCCTTCCCAAGGCACTGGACTGGATTGCAGCAAGAAACATGTCCCTGAAGCCCTCAACTGCCCCAGGAGATCCAGCAGTTTGCCACCAAGCTCTGGGCAGGTCACTGTCCCTCCTCACACCTCCATCTCCCCCTGGGAAGCAAACACCCTGCCCTGGGGAACCTTGGGGGGTGGGATGCACCCCAGCACCCCACCCTGCCCTCACCCAACCTCTGCCAGGCCAGCAACACCATCCCAGCCTTCCCCAGTCACCTGGGAGCAGGAGAAACCTCAGGAATCTGTCTGGACCAGCTAAATAGGACAGAAATGCAAAGCACTGTGGGTCCTGTGAGCTGTGGGTAATTATTATTTACAGTGGCAAGAGCAGAGACAAGGACAGAGCGTGGGAGGACGTGTTGGAGGAAGGGAACACGAAAAACCACCACGTCCCAGAGAGTGCCAGTGGCATGAGCAGGGCCTCAGCCTGGCAAGGCTGGGATGGGCTTTTTAAGAGTGCCCACACCTGCTAAGGAATTCATTATCTTAAACATCTACTCGAGAACCAGTAATGTTAGGACTGGAGTTTGCTCTACAAACTAGGAAGAGGGATGGTGTGTGCTTAACCAACTTCCTCCTTAAGGAAATAGGTCCTGATTCAGCACAGCACTCCAATGCAGAATTAACTGCTGGGAGAGATAAGAGTGGCTCCAGAGCAGAGGCAGGAACCCAGGGGCAGGCTAAGAAGTGCTTTACTGAACCAGGTCTGTGTCGCAAGAGCTCCAGATCAAAATCTGACTTCAGGTGCAGCTGTATTTGCCACCCAGATCATCAGGTGCTGGACTCACCCCGAGGTTTCCCTGGAAGCAGAACCTCAGAGCCACCTGCCCAGCAGGGAGCAGGGAGAACTGGTGTGATCTGCTTGCAAAGAAGCACTTGAGCCAACAGATTCCTATTCTGATAGCACCGTGGTCAGCAGAACCAAGAGCCACCACGCTGAGTGGCAGAACCTGAGCAAAAACCTCAGTAAGAGCTTGGCCACTGCCTCCACACACCAGCCCAGGACAGCCTGAACCCACCAGGTGCCCGTGGAAAGCCACCCACAGGGATCATTTTCCTGATCTGGGGACTTGCTGGGGGTCTGCCTTCACCCCTTCCACCCAGACCCCAGGTGGAAGAGGAACCACAGCACACACATCCCACGTCAGCCTTGGGAAGAGGGCCCCGTGCTGCTGGAGAAAGGGGAATTGGAGCTGAGGGGATTTCAGGGCATTGCTGCCTGCCATGAAAAGCACCCAAGAAAAAGCCCCTCCCGGCCCAGCAGTGGGAACACCTCCTCCCCACCCTCCCCTTTGCCCCCTTTGGGCAGACCCAAACCTTCAAGTTTCCCTTTTGCTGAGGCCTGGAATCATCCCACACGTGCCCACAGCTCAGACAGGATGGGACATGGGTCTTTTGGGGAGGATGAAGAAATAAATTCCACTTTCCCATTTTATTACAGACGACCAGATCTGGTGTAAATAATGAAAGAAAAATAAAATTTTTTTAAAAATTTAAATTAGAAAAAAAAAAAAAAAAGCACAAAACTGTACAAACTAAACCTGAGCACCCTCAGGCTGCAAGTCAAAAGGAAACAAGCAGCAACTCTACATCAGAAGAAAAGAAAATAAAATATTCAGCAAGGGAGGGCAGCACACCCCGTCTGCAGCTCTTGGGCATCGTTAAGGGGACAGGCTCTCAGGATGACAGGGAATGCAGATGAAGTTATGAGCATCTCCACTGAAGCTTCCCCCCACCCTGCAGCCCCAGCCTGGTTGGTTGGGGAATTCTAGAGGCAGAACTACTCCCACAGCCTCAACAACTCTCCTCTGAAATGAAAAGGGAAATAGAGTTCTTTAAGATTTGTTTCAATATAACAACAGGAAAAAAAAAAAAAAAGTCCTGCCAGAGGAGAAGTCCCTCAAAACAAATATTTATAGTACTTGCAACACTTCAAAGCTCTGTGAATTCTTCTCGACAGGATTTCCAAACACACAGCCCAGTGCCCCACCTCACCCATGAGCCCCGAGAGAGCTTTGCAGGGCGGCTGGGGCATGGCAGGAGCCCCGGCGAGGTTTGTTTGCCTTCAGATAACCCCACACTATTTCTTGAAGCACCTTTATTTCCCCGTTTGCTCCGCTGGGAGAGGCACAGCGGGGCCACCAGCCCCAGGGCACACCCCGACCCTTGCTGCCTTGGAGGGGGTTGGCCCCAAGGGCAGGTGGAGAGCCAGGGCAGAGCCCAGCAGCACACACACTTCCATCTCCCTCTCCCAAACAACTCCCCGAGTTCCCCAGCCCCGTGGGGCTCCTGTGTCACCTTGTGCTGGCCGGGTGGGGTGGGGAGGGCTGGGTTACATTTAATTAACAGCAATCAGCGCTAAACCCTTTAATGCCGTGCAGCAGGGCCATATGGTGAGACCTCCTCTCCCAATTGCACCTTCCTTCCCAGACGGCAGCAGGAGAGCCCGGAGTGAGCACATCACAAATGCAAATCACCACGTTTAATTGATCCATAATCTGAGAAAAACCAAGAGTAAGAACCAGGCCGGGCTGAGCCGGGGGGTGATTGCCCCGGTGAGGCTGATGTTGCAGCACATACCTGGAGTAACCCCCCCAAAACCAAGAAATCCCCCCCCAAAAAGAAACGAAACCTCCTNAGCTGTGGGTAATTATTATTTACAGTGGCAAGAGCAGAGACAAGGACAGAGCGTGGGAGGACGTGTTGGAGGCATCTGGAACACGAAACACGGGTGACACCTGCCCGAGGACCACACAACCACCCCGCGAGTAGCACCCCGGGATTTGGGACACCGGACACGGAGCGTGGGCCATCGCGCAGCCCTGTCGGAGTCACCTTGTTTGGCCTCTCTGAGTCCCCTCCCACACGACGGAAAGATTTAATCTCTCCTGCAGAGCAGAGGCAGGAATACAGCGTGGGTCTGACACGGGGAACACACGTCCCAGTGAATCCCACTGCCACCAGCACTCTTATCCCGGGAGCTCGGGCAGTGCGGGGTGTCCTAGAGGAATTAAAACCTCTCCGTAAAGCTTTACCAACACGAACCCTTCCTGCTCTGATGCCAATCCCTTCGCAAGCTCATTATCCCCTCTTTCCTGGAAAAGCTCCCTTTCCCAAATCCTCCGGGCAGCACCTTCCGGCCCCTTTGTGGGGAGACCCCGTCCAGGCCCCTTCCTCCATCCAGCACCCGGAGCGACTGGGGACCCCCCAAGGGAAGCCCGGAAAGGTGCGGAGCTCTCCCCGCAAAACCCGCAGGTCCCGGCGGTGGGTCTGGGGTCCCAGAGCCGGGGCGGAGGGGAGGAAGAGGGTCCGGTGCAGGAGGAAGAGCCAGGGCAGGGTATGCGGGCAGGGGTGCAGGCAGCGCACGGGTGCGGGATGAAGCTCTAGGGCAGAGATGCGGGAAGATCGGGTGCAGGCAGGGTGCAGGCAGGGTTTGGGGCTGCAGTGCGGGATGAAGCCGCCCGGGCAGAGACGCGGGCAAGGCAAGGGGTGCGGGAAGAGCGGGGTNGGGGTAAGGACCGGGACCGGCCCTCCGGGGGGGTCTACAAGGGACGGGTCCCTTGGAGGAACAACCCTCCGGTCCGCTCCCCGAGGGACCCATCGCCGAGGCAGACACCCTCCGTCCTTCCCCCCCTGTGATCCTTCCCCGTGGAAACTTTCCCTTCTCCGTGGGACTTTCCTCCCCGCGCCCCGGGATCTCCCCCATCACACTCCCCCGTGGGAATCCCCCTCTCTGTGGGACCAGGGGGGGGCGCGTACAGCATCCCCCGGCCTAAGCACGAAGCGGGGGGTTTCTCCAGCATCTTCAGCCCAACCACATCCCACCCCGTCTCCGGGCTCTGTCCCCACGGGAGCTCTGGCATCCCCTGTGGACACTGCCCCGACACAGCCCCTGCGTGGACCCGACTGCAAGGGATGGAACAAACCCCCCGGAGCCGCGGGGGGAAGCGGAGGACGGGGACCGGGGGCGATTTTCTGTCCCAGATGCGGCTTTTGTGGTTGTGGGTAATGAGAAAGGGAAAATATTAACGGGCACGGTTTGAAGCTGCTCCGGGCAGGCTCCAGCGCTGCAGAGGACACTGTCACTCCCAGGACACCCCCGCCTGGCTACCCGGCTGGCAGACCCCCCAACCCGTGATAAGGAGGCTCTAAGGGTGCGTAAAGATGGGGGGTGGTCCCTGCAGCAGGTGCTGGGGAGTCTTCTGCCTCTCCGCCAGTCTGAGGACCAAGTGACTCCCTCCCTGGAACACAGGGGATGGATGTCACACACGATGCCAAGGTCCCCTGTCCCTCTAGCGCCTTCCTCGCAGTCTGGAAGAGGCACAAAAGCAGCTCCTCCCCATCCAGAGCATCCTTCCTCTGCCACTCGCAGGTGTACTGGTTTGAAATACAAACTGGGACAGAACTGCTCCCGAATTCCTCTGGTTTTCATGAGGACAGCTGGGTGAGGAGCTGCTGCAGCCAGTGCAGTGCAGGGCTGTGTGAATCCTGGCTTCTGTGCTGTCTCTCATGAATTCCTGAGGACAGGATAAGCCAAGGATATCTAAATCCTTTTCAAGGATTTTAATTTGAGGGATGGATTAAAACACGAGCTCTGAATGACAAAAGACCACTGCCATGGGCAATCACTTATGAGAGCTTCAAACGAAAGGAGCAACAAAGCAGCTTGAAAAAATTCTAGTTTTGTTCTGTGCTAAGTAGAAAGATTAATTTTTAGAAGGTTGCCTTCTTCCCCATTCAGGATCCTGATTCACTTTCATGTGTCCTCTGCTTCTGCCTGAGAACAACAGTAGATTTATCCCTGGCTAAAATGTTGCCCTAAAACTTGGTATCTTGCCCTGTGTGTTCCCCAGGAGATAAGGAACCACCTGCAAGAAAGCAAATGACCTTTCTGAGAGCAAAAATCTACCTGGCACCTGGCTGAGAGCCTGCT
The DNA here is from genome assembly GCA_038090715.1 of Florisuga fusca. Classification (NCBI taxonomy): domain Eukaryota; kingdom Metazoa; phylum Chordata; class Aves; order Apodiformes; family Trochilidae; genus Florisuga; species Florisuga fusca. Next base: position 2,195,899 of record JAAWXA010000047.1, on the reverse strand, counting down.
AAAACCATTCTGGATGTTTCCTTTCCCAGTGAGCACTCCGGGGCACAGGCTCAGCCTGTTTTACAGAGTCAGGGTCGGGGAGGCAGGAGGGGACCCCCCCAGCACTGCAGAAGGCTTTGGTTTCCCTCACCCCCAAGGAAACCCCCAGTTCCCCTGCAGGAACAGCAGGACAAGAGCTTGCAGTCACCTTCCCCTGGGAGATGCTCCAGTGGAGACAGATCCCTGGGGAAAGTCCTCCCCCATGGCTGGAGGACCCTTTGTCCCCCAGGTCACACATGTTGGCCCCAGGGCTGGGTGGGAAAGCTGCAGACCTCAGCTTCTAGCACAAATAAACGTGTTGTCTTCTGCTTTGCAAGAAGCTTTAGCTCATACCTGCACCAGGGAGGTGGCAGAGTCATTTTCCTTCTCAGCTTCCTCTGCATGTATTCAGGTTCTGGTCAGGAAGCTTTTTTAGGCCAAGGGTTAAAATATTTAGGGGGGAAAAAAAAAAACCCTAATTAACATTGGCAGGAAAATTCTTGTCTCATTTGGATTCTGGGAGCCCCTTTCACAGCTGCTGTGTTATGGCAGTTTAAGCATGACAAGGGCTATTAGCAAAACCTCTTTTTTCTTTTTGCCAAGGAATAAATTCCTTTCTGCTGAAGCCAAACATGTTCCTGGTCAAACTGGCAGCTGGTACAAATCAGAGCAGCTCCACTGAAGCCAAGGAAGAGCAGCAGAAGATTCTGCCTGGGCTCCCTGCCCTGCTCCTAACAGGGGATGTCAGTGAATTGGAGATGGATTTAAAATAATGTTTCTTACAAAATTAGGACAATCCTAGAAAATAATTTGCAGGAGAAAAGCTTTTAAGTGGTGGCTGAGTTCCACCTCTTTTACAGTTAAGTAGCTGGGTTTGACAGTCAGGATGTTGGTTTTTACAATTAAAATAAATGGGAAGGTTTGGTGCCAAATTCTATTCCGGAAGGTTTCCGGGATGCTCTTGGCCTGTTCCTACAAGAAAGTGAAGCCCTGGAGCTGCTGCTGTTCCTTGTTCCTTTTGCTCCCTGCTGAGACACGGGGCAGTGCTGGCCCAGGAGGTTCTGCTCCAGGGATGCAACCCATTGCCCTCTGGCTCCCAAGAGGGAGAGGGGGATGTGAGGAGCACCCACAGCACTAACTTTGGGTTGAGCTGATGTGTCTGCTCCAGAGAAGGGGCTGGAGAGGGAAATGGAGGAGAGATGAAGGGCAAAGTTGGGTGGTTTGTCTTCTCCTCAGGGACAGGCCCAGGCAGGCACTCTGAGCATCCCCATGGCTGCTGAGTCAGACACCTCTGCTTGCCCAGCCTCTCCTCCCAGAAGCACAGTCAGGTGCTGGTTTGGGTGGGACGGGGCCCTAAAGATTACCCAGTGCCACCCCTGCCATGGGCAGGGACACCTCCCACAGCCCAGGCTGCTCCCAGCCCCATCCAACCTTCAGCACTGCCAGGGATGGGGCAGCCACAGATGCTTGGGGCAACCTGGGCCAGGGGCTCAGCACCCTCACAGGTTGCTTCAGGGAGCCCTTTTGTCACAGATTTTGCTTTTAAAGGCATCCCCAGGTTGGGTGGCTGGAGTTGTAGATTCACTACAGTTGCTGGGAGAAGGCACACATCCATAAGCAGTGCAGAATCACTCACATTTATAGAAATGTACCAAAACAAGAGAAGCCTCCCTCAGCTTCCCATTTCCAGCACTCCCAGGAGCCCAAATTGGGGCTGGGCTGGAGCAGAGGATCTGAGGCTCCTGCCCTCCCCGAGCTGTCACCTCCTGGGCAGAGCACTGGAGCCATCCTGGGATGGAGCTGGTCTCCCATCCAGCAGGTACAGCATCCCTCCTGAGCTAACCATGAAACCTCAGGGAGCAGAGGACTTTAAAAGTGGGAGTAACCCCTAAAGGAGTGAGATGGCAAGAGATAATTTATGGGTTTAGCCTCCTCTTCTTCTTCTTCTTCATCACCCGAGCTGGTGAGACAGAGAAGCTCGAGAAACGAGTCCTTCAAGCAGTTTCTAAAAGGTAAAAAATAATAACCCCCATTTTCTGTTCAAGCTTTCATAGGCTCCAGGCTTGCCAGGCACCCACAGCTAATGCTGGTGAGCTGTGCAAGAAGTGCTGGAGGAGAGAGGTAGGACACAGAGAGCTCCAACACCAACCACAGACGTCCCCATCACCTTGGACCCCCGGTGCTGTCAGTGTCTCCTGCTGGGGGAAGTGGTTTCCTTCAGCCCCTGCAAATTCACCACCTGACTCAGAGCCCCGGGGTGGGGGCAGCCTCACTTAACCTGCAGGGAAAACACAAAAGCTTCAGGCTAGAGCCCACATTTTAATTTGGGCTGGGCACCAATCTCTGGGCTTGGTCGTGGTGTCTTTTGAGATAAGTTCTTCATATCAGAAGTACCCCCAGACCTTTGGGATCCCCTATTCACAGGGAAGATGCTGCAACAACTCTGTTCTACAAAACCAGGGCTGGGGGGAGTCACTGATTGCTTTTTTTCCTGTTAAAACCTAATATGACACTCTTTAACAATATATGCTGCTTCCTATTGTTGGTTTGCATTAAGATCCTCAAAAAAAAAAAGATTGCAGAGGAGGAAACCTGGGGGTGGGGGGTGTCAGCAGTAGGACTCTGGGTTTTGCACAGAGTTTCACCCAGACACAGACAGGATCTCCTCCATGGCAGCTGCCAGTGCTGAGCAGCAGAAGAAAAAGACTGGAAGGAGGGAGCAGCCACGACACAGCATTTGCAGATTAAGATCATACTTAAGTTTCTGAGAAAAAGAAACTCCACCCTGCTGCCAGGTCACGGTGTGAACTTGGTGCCATTAAAATCCCAGGTGAACCACCTCACCAGGAGCTGGTTGTGCCCAGCTCTGGATCATCCAGTGACTGCCAGGGAGCCCACCCAGACCCACCCCCTCAGTGTGGGCATGTCCTGGAGTTAGGGGCAGGAATTGCCATCTCTGGGGGCTCTTACTCACTGCTCGATGATGCGATTGTTGAACTGGAGCTCACGGGTTACTGACCTCATCTGCTCCACCACCTTCTGCATCCTGCCAGGGACACAACCAGCCCCTTACCCCAGTGCTGCTCAGCCCTTTGCTCCCCATGGGAGCTGCTCTGGAGCTGGGCTGAGCTGGCAGGGACACCACTGAATGGGGATGGCACCTGGCAGGGTGTCCCCAAAACCCTCTTCCCAAAGACTCACCGAAAAATCATCTCGTGGCTCAGGTGGAAGGGTGAAGGCACGGGAGGAACTGGGGCTAAATTCTGGCTCTCTGCCTGGAGAAGCTTGTCCAGAGCCTGCAGAGAGGGACAGAAATGGCACCACCTCCATGGGACATGCACCACGAAATAACCAGAGCACCAGGACCCCCCTCTGCCAGTCCAGCTGGAGAGCAGGATATTAAGCAGCACTTTTCTACTACTGCAGCTCCTCTCTCTCGGGCAGGGATTGCCCATGCCAGGCCCTCCTAGGGACCAGAGCTGCTCCGGGAGACCAGGGCTGCCTCTGCCACAGCATTTCCCATCCCTTGCCCCATGCAGGAAGGGGAAGGCAGGACCTGCAGTGTGGGTCACCCACACCGAACTGGGGCTTAGGAGCAGTCTGGTGTTCCTTGCTCCAGACAGGAGGTAGGTGCTGGGAGAGGCTTCCCACAGGCTTGTGCCCATGGGGGATGCTGGAAGAGGGGACAGCAGGGTCCCTGGGAGCAGGGAGAGACCCGTGGCACCTACACCCTGCAGGCAGTCCTGGCACTCCTGCATCTCCACGCTGCAGGCACTGATGCGGCCGCTGAGCCTCTTCAGCTGCTTCCCAACCTCAGCAACTTTCCTAGGGAGAAAAATGAGGAACAGAACTCCCAGTCAGTGTCCAGCACCCCTGTGGATCCTTCTGTTTTTTCTCGTGGCTCGATTCCATCCTGCTTCCTGCAAACCTTCCTGGGTCTAAGTTAAAGGAAGCGAGTGGTGAGGGTGCTGGGATGAGAGACAGCCCCAGGGGATGTGGTTACCCAGACACAGCTCACAGCAAATTCATTAGGGGCTTCTGGAACTGTTTCAGGGGCTTCTGGAACTGTTTCAGGGGCTTCTGGAACTGCTTCAGGGAAAGGCAGCTCAAGCCCATCACTTCTGCAGTCCTCTTCTCATTTTTTTTTTGGGGGGGGGGGGACACCAACTGCCCTGTTCCTACCCTGGTGCCATGCAGCCAACAACATGAGTGAGGACAAAAAAAGGTTTGTTTGGGCTTTGAAATAAAAAAAATAATAAAAAAAAAAAAAAGGAGAAAATATTTAAAGGTGAGTTATCCGCCTCCAGTCCCCAGAAAAACATCCAGCACACCACAAACCCTTGCTGCCAGCAGGAAGAAACTCAAAACAGGGCAATTAAAACTGAAGTAACAATAAATTAAAAATATCCAATTGTGACTCATGATGCTTTCTCCCTAAGGACAGAAAAACAAGATACAAAAATACTCCAGAAAAACACCAAGAAGGTTTGTTGTTTTTTTGTTTTGTTTTTTTTTCCTCCCTGTGAGCAAAGGTAAAGGCTCTGCTTCAGGGGCACTGCAGGGATTTCACAGGGCTCTTCACTCCAAGAGGAATCTCACCCAGAACCAAAATTCCTGCTGAAGCCACGGGAAGAGGAGTCTGTGGGCAGCAGCCCTGCCCACTGCTCCAGCAGCATTCCTGTGCCTGGGAGAAGCTGCCAGCCTGAAAATCCCCCCCCTCCTCAAGTAAATCCTAGGCAGGGCTATAGGGCAAAAGCCAGGTGCTTTCATTCTGAAGCATTACAGAAAATCATTCTCCCTCCTCCCACACCAGCCCAGGGGAACGGGTTCTCCTCTCTCAAAGCAACCTTGCAACAAAAAGCCAATTTTTGCAGCATCCTCCTCCCCACATGGCCTCCTCCTCCTCCCCCCTGCTCTCTGCTGCTGTGGTGGGCACTGGGTTGTGCTCCATCACTGCCCAGATATTTGCTCTTTGCTCTATTCCCTTACCAGAAAAATCATTCCTAATAAGTCTCAATAGGAATTTTGTCCCAAAAAAACAAGCTCTCCCTCCCAGAGCACGAGGGAAGCAGCTGCTTGAACTCAAGCTGCAAGATGAGGGGAATTTTTTTTATTTAAAAAAACCCCCAAACTTTAAAACAATAGGGCAGAAAGACATGGCATGGGGTAGAAGCAGCATCCACAGTAGGCATTCAAGCAGGAGCTGCTGCTTTAAGGGCTTATTGCCCCTTTCTGAGTCCCAGTTACCAAATGCATCATCTCCCCACAGCCCATGGATGGCAGAGGGCATGCAGAAGTCCTTGTCCTTGGTGGGTCACTGGATTGGTCCCTTTGCTATCCCTGTGGGGTCTCAAACCCTGGCTGGTACCTCATCCTGCCACTGTGGAGAGCCAGGGCCTCCTGGTACTGCTGGACACAGTTATCCTGGAAAATCAACAGAATCTTCCTGGCCAGATGTCCTAAATTCACCCTACAACCAGGAAAAAAAAAAAAAAAAAAAAAAAAAAAAAAAAAAAAAAAAAAAAAAAAAAAAAAAAAGAGAGAGAGAGAATAACATTATTTCTCTAAATGTCTCACCATTAACATCCCTGCTCCCATGGTAGGAGAACCTAAAGCTGGATCCTGAATGGAGAAAGAGGGACTAGATGTGTAGGAACCCGTTTTGTGTCTGTGTTACCAAGAAAACAAAACCACAGACAGTTTGTAGCTCAGCTGTGAGAGGTTCTGCCTCTCCAAACCCACTCATTGGTGCCCTCTCCCAACGTCAGTGACCCAGAAACCTTTCACATCCCTTTAAGACTCAACCAGAAGCACTGCCTGGCTGCAGCATGGCTGGGCAGAGGCTTGGAACTTACTTATCCAGCTTGTGTATTTGCTCCTCGTTGTAGCTCAGCCCTGGGGAGGAAAGACACGGGTCACCACGCTTTTTTGGGTGAATAACCCAAGAAATGGGCAATTTCCCAGAGCTCACCCCAGGAGGGTTGCAGCCCCCGGGGTAACCGGCATGACACAGAGGTAACAGCTCAGCCCAGCAAAGGGAAAGGATTTTTGGGAATGGGAATGAATTTTTCCACTGGGCCAGCACAGGGACATTCCTGTTGTAGCTCTGGGTCCCCAGGGCCACCATCACTTACGTGGACACGTCCTGGCCTTCTTGAACTGCTTGTGGATCAGCTGCATCTTCTCCAGGCAGCACTCGATCTGCCGGATGCTGGGATCAGGGCAGGGAAGGAAGGGAAGGGATGAGGTTGGGGCTGTAAGGAGGGGACACTGCTGCCACCCACACCTGAGCACAGGGACATCAGGCAACACCACAGGTGTGTGCACAGGGTGTCAGAAAGGGGAACCCAGGTGAAGATGGAGCTACAAACCTTTTGTCCTCATGCACTTGCTGCCTGTGCTTCACCAGTTCGGCCAAAATGCCATCCAGCACCCCTTGGAAGTCAAAAATGTTGTGGGAGCACTGGGAGAGCTCCTCGGAGACCTGGGGATGGGGAGGAGAGGTTGGGGGTGGCTGATCCCAGCGCTGCCCATCCCGGGGGATGCTCCAGGGACTCACCATCTGCAACCTCCTCTTCACCACGGCCACCTCCTTCAGGGCCAGCCCCTTGCTGCCCGCAGGAACAGCTTCGTACCTGGGGGTGGGGGGGGAAGCCAGAAAAATGAATATTCCTGAAGCAGGAGTTAAGCCAGAGGCAACCTGGGCAATGAGGGTCCCTCCCGGGATGGAGCAGCAGCCCCCGGGATGGGGTTTGCTGGGGTCGGACCCCCCCCGCTCAGGGCTCTGAGATGGAAAGTGCTGAGGGGGGGTTAAAAATTCCCTCTCTTGTGTCCAATTTGTTCCTAAATTGTTCTCCTCGCCGGATCTGGCTTGGGGCCAGCTCGGATGCTGCCTGCTCGCCCTCAGCTGGCAGGAGGGGGGGGGGAATGAGAGCGAAGGCAGCAGAAACCCGCCCGGTCCGGAACCCCCTGGGAGGGAGGGCTGAGCCAGGAGCATCCAAGGAAGCACCAGGACTCTGGGAATCACAGCCTGGCATGGCTCCAGGCGAGGGCACCCATGGGTCTTTTGGGATGGGATGGAATGGAGAGGAAGAGAGCTGCTAAATGGAAAAGAGTGGAAGAAGAGCAGGATTTTCCACTACGGTGAGGACCAAATAGAAAAGGAAAATAACTGTGGGTTACTTGAGATAAAACGGGTTCAGCTTTCCCCAGGGCACAGGGGTGATGGTGGGGAGAGCTCAGGGTTTCTCTGTAACTCATCCCCATCAGTGGAGCCCCTCAAATGGAAATCAGAGACCTCTGACCACGGCTGGGGTGGTCTGGTGGGACAATTCCGGGTCCCTGGGACTGCATCAGGAGGGGCTGCCCTGCCTGGGGCTGTTTGCAGGGCAGGGGGGCAGCGATGAGGACCAGACCCCCAAGGGAACCCAGCACCCGATGCCACCCTGCCCAGCTGTCCTTGCTGGCAGCCCTGGCTCTTTGTCCCTTTCCCATGAGCTGGCAGCAGCTCTGTTTCCTCCTTGCCCTTACTCTGCAGCTCATGGGCTGTAACAGTGGGAAAACCCCAAGGCAAGAGGCAGAACTAATTCTGGGCTCCCACAAAACTGAAGCAGAGAAAGAGAAACAGCTCATTTCCCACAACAGCCTCCTCAGAGTAAAAAAAGAGCCTCTTGACCTCCCAGCTCCCTGGAATCTGCCTTTATTTCTGATTATTCCAGAGTCCCATATGGTATCTGCCAAACTTACAGCCCTGGGGTCTTCACCTCGGTGAGCTGCAGGCAGGCCAGCACCGCCGTGGCCCCCCTCCTCTGCTCCAAAATCCGTGAGCATTCTGCCTTCAGGTTCCCACTGCCAAGAAAGAGGAAAGAGCCCATCCAACACCTGCTCCTCAGCAGCCTGACATCCATCCCAGGGCTGGTTGTGCCTGGTGGGGGGTTCAGATGGAGCTGGTGGGACCTTGGATGGGGGTAAAAGTGGGTGCAGGTCCCAGGCAGGGGGGGGTCTCACCCCACAGGCTGTCCTGCTGCTGGACAAGAACCTCCTGCCCAGGAGGAAATGGGTAGGGTAGTGAAAATGCACAGTGATCATATAAATACTGTGGTAATACCAACAACAGCAGCAGCAGCAATAATAATAATGGAATCACGGAATTTCAGGTTGGAAGGGACCTCAAGGATCATCTGCTCCAACTCTTTTAATACGACTGTTTATATGAGATATAATAAACAACAACAACCCTTTCCTCAGAATCTCCTAAACTGAAAAAAGGGACTCAAAAAGTAACAACCAGGGACAGGAGCATCCTCCCAGCACCAGGCAGTGCTTTCCTGCAGCCTGGCAGCCCCTGGCACACAGTCCCTGGTACACGCTCCCTCCCCATCACCACCTCCCACCAGACCCCCTGGTCCTGCAGAGGCTGGAAACCCCCCCCTAACCCCCCCAAGAGGTTTCTCCCTCAGCACACCAAGCTCTGGGTGCTGGGAGGGGATGGGTGACACCCCCCCCTGGCACTCACATCACCCAGTGGAGGCCTCTGCCCAGCAGGTCCCGGCAGCACCGCAGGGCTCGGGCGATGCGCAGCGCTTGGTGTCCCGCACCCACCACGCTCTGCAAGGCAAAGGGCAGAGCTGGGGATGGTCCTGCCCCATCACAGACACCCCCCCCAGGGACCCCAGTACCCCCTCTACCTTGGCTGCACTGCAGTCGGCCACCACGTCCACCTTGGGGACAAATTTTGGGAAGTCGAGTGCCGCTGGAATGACAGAGAGAGGTCATGGGGGCTTTGGGAGACAGAGCAGAGCCCCTGAGCAGTGGTTCTGGCTGAGGTCCATGGACATGGAATCCCAAACTGGTTTGGGTGGGAAGGGGCCCTAAAGATTATCCAGGGACACCTCCCACCAGCCCAGGGTGCTCCAAGCCCCATCCAACCTTCAACACTGCCAGGGACAGGGCAGCCACAGCTTCTGGGGGCAACCTGGGGCTCAGCACCCTCAGACCAAGGAATTTCTTCCTAAAGTCCAACCTAAATCTCCCCTCTTCTAGTTTAAAACCCTTCCCCCTTGTCCTGTTCCCCCAGGCCCTTGTCCAAAGTCCCTCCCCAGCTTTCCTGGAGCCCCTTTTCCTGGAGAAGGTGCTCTGAGGTCTCCCTGAAATCTCCTTTTCTCCAGGCTGAACAACCCCAACCCTCTCAGCCACAGCACTCCACTCTTTTCCAACCAAAATGATTCCATGGTTGTGGACCCACGAGGATGCCTTCATGCACACCTGAGAAAACCCCACAACCACTCAGGTTTTCAGGCCCAGGAGCAGCTGTGGTGCTGGAGGCTCAGCAGAGTCCTCCAAGATAATCTGGAAAATTATTGGGTGTCTCCTGGCACCCACTCTGTGTGCTGTGCAGGGGCTCCAGCCAGGGGTACTCACGGTCTCTGTATCTCACCCCCACCACCTCTTCTGGTTGCTCAGCAGTGCTCAGCAAGGTCAGAGGGTTGTGCTCTGTGGTACTGCAGAAGTTATGAGCTTGTAGATTAGGATCCAGCTCACAGAGATGGCCTTCGAAAAAATATTCTTGATGGTGAGGGACTATATTTGTCTGTTTGAAGACAGCATCTAAAAACTTGGTGGCACTGAAATGGAAAAGGATGAAAGGATGAGGAATAGGCAACAAGGTGAGCACTCAGATTCCCATCAATTTAAGAGCCTGCCACCCTCTTCTCAGAGCAAAACATCCCAGAGGGGCAGTGGAGCTCCTCAGAAGATCTCCCTGGGGTTCTCCAGGGGCCACACAGTTAGTGCATTCCCCAGTAAAGGCTGGTTTGGACCTGGTTTAACTGGGATGCAGAGGGAACAGGCACTCCCCCAGGTTCATTTACTGAGGATGAAGGGCTGAGGCTCTGGAGCTCAGTTCCCAAATTTGGTTTTAACAGAGCCCTGGCATCCTTACGTGTTGTAGGGGTGGATGTAGATGCGATACAAGGAGGCCTGCTGGAGGGAGAAGACATCGACCACAATCCTGTGCAAAATGTCATTGGATTCTGCAAAAAACTGGTCAAATCCCCAGCATTTCTCCTGATCCACCTCCAGGATGTTGGCCAAAAGAGGGATCAGCTGGTTCTTCAGCCCCCTGCAGCAGCACAAGAAGGATGGGGTGGGATGCCCTCTCCAGCCACGGGGCTGGGACAGGGGACCCACAGCCCAGGCTGGCAAGGGACACTCACACTGAGAGCTGGCAGGTGACAGGCAGCTCATAGCTCCACTCGATGCTCCCATTCTCCTGCCTCTGCACCCCTGCGATGGCCCCAGGAGGCTTCTCAGTGGTAATTTTGTACCTGTCAGAAGGAAATTGGTGGCCCCGGGACCTCTGGGCACCACATCCCAGGAGTTCAGAGGAGAGGGAAAGGGCAGAGCATGGATGGGCTGGGAACACCACTCTTCACAGAAAGACAAAAACACACAGAGGGCAAAATGCTTCAAGAAATAGTCAAAAACTTTCAAGCAAGCATTAACTCTGCCTCCTCGTCCAGCTGTTTAGCCACAAAGTCAGGGGGAGGCACTTGGGGAGGAAAGGTGCTAAAGGGGGCACAGATGCTTTGACACTTGGCACATGCACCTCTCCGTGCTGCAGAGGGAATGGGATCATCCCAGGGTTATTTTTCAGTGGTTTTGGAGGCTCTGTGGGGTTTGGTGAGCAGCAGACTCCAGCAGACAGACAGCACTGCTGGCACCCACCGAGCCACAGCCCCCCACCCCACCCCACTGGACATGGTACCCACATGATCTCCTTGTTCCTGCGAGGTCCCCCGAAGGGGACAAAGGGCAGGCTGCCGGTGGCAGCATGGTAGAAGGTGACACCGATGCTCCAGAGATCGACGGTGACCCCGTACGCCTTCTGCTGGGGCTTCCGCAGCACTGCGCGCTCGTACACGTCCGGGTGCTGCGGAGAGAGAGTCACTGAGGAGGATGGAAAGGACCTCGGGGATCATCAGCTCCGAGCCTGTCACCTAACGAAGCAAAGAGCAGCACTGCCACCAAGCCCCGGGGGCTGGAAGCTGGCTGCTGGCTTTGGCTTCTCCTGCTGCTGCGTCCTCCAAAGAAAAAGTTGTTTGTAAGCGCAGAAGCAGAGTGCTGAACCCCTCTCTTCACAAAACGTGTCCCCTGGGACATGGGGCTCCCCGGGTCACTGCTGCTCTCTCTAAGTCATTCAGCTGTTGGGTGGAGGGATGGGGCCCCTCAGTTCAAGAAGGACAGGGAAGTGCTTGAAAGAGTCCAGCGCAGAGCTACTAAGATGATTAAGGGAGTGGAACATCTCCCTTATGAGGAAAGGCTGAGGGAGCTGGGTCTCTTTAGTTTGGAGAAAAGGAGACGGAGGGGTGACCTCATCAATGTTTTCAGATATGTAAGGGGTGAGTGTCAGGGAGATGGAGTTAGGCTTTTCTCAGTGGTGACCAGCGATAGGACAAGGGGTAATGGGTATAAATTGGAGCATAGGAGGTTCAAGTTGAATATTCGAAAAAATTTTTTTACTGTAAGGGTGACAGAGCCCTGGAACAGGCTGCCCAGGGGGGTTGTGGAGTCTCCTTCACTGGAGACATTCAAAACCTGCCTGGACATGTTCCTATGCGATGTACTCTAGGTGGCCCTGCTCTGGCAGGGGGGGTTGGACTAGATGATCTTTCGAGGTCCCTTCCAACCCCTAGGATTCTATGAACAGCTTCCCCCCGGGCTCCCGAAAGCCACCAGGCTTACTCACAAGATACTCCTCCGTCCCATAGACAGACACAAACTTTTCATCATCATCCAGCTCCCGGGCAGCCCCAAAATCTGTCAGCTTGTAGATGCTCTGCCCGTCCTCCCCCACCAGCCTCATGATGTTGCCAGGTTTGATGTCCCTGTGGACGACGCCGTTCTCCCGGAGATGGTTCATCCCTGCCACTGGGCACAAGGGGGGAGGCAGTGTGGGTGTGAGGGGCTGCAGCACCTGGGTTTGGGTAAATGTAGGAGCACGAGGAGGGACAGGGAGGGGACAAGCCCCAGGGCTGGTTGTGTTTAAGCAGTGACCAATGTAACAGGGAGAACGGAGAAGGTGAATGAGCACAGGGTGGGGCACAGCTTATTCCCACCACTGCTTCCCAGAGCAAGGAGAAACCCTCAGGCTTGACCATGGTGCCATGACTGGTGCCCCCAGCCCCATGGGGTCCCCATCCCTCTGTCTCAGTGCCAGATCCCAGCTGCCCATCCCAGGACCCTGCACTCACCCACACACTGCAGCACGATGAGGAACTCGGACTCGGGCAAGCCAAAAGCATTGGCTGGGTCCTCCAGCACGTTGAGCAAACTGCCACTGGAGCAGTACTCCATCACCAGCACCTTCTGTCTGCTGCTGCCCTGGGGGGGGAGCAGTTGTGAGTGCTCAGCATTGCTGCCCAGCCCCGTGTCCCCGTGGTGGCCTGTCACCCCCCTGCAGGACCAGGTCCCCTCCCTTGGTTGGTGGGTCCCTGGGTTGGAGAAACCATGGCTGAGGGATGTCCCCACTGAGGCACCTGGCCAGGGGACAAAAGCAGCTCATATGTATGCTCCAGCCCAGTGTCACCAGTGCTACCAGTGCTGAGGGATGGGCTGAGGCTTGGTGCAGAGCTGGGATGGAAGTGGGAGAAGACAACCCAGGACCCCCACTCCCCTCCGTGGCTCAGAGCAGCTCCCCTGGGTCACTGGTCCCACTGGCACAGAGGTCTTCCCAGCTCAGGCCCTGCTTACCATCTCCTCCACAGCAAATAATTTAACAATGTTCTTATGGTTCAGCTTCCTCAGCATCTCAAACTCTCTCATCTGGACTTCCTGAGGCCGGAGGTAGCTGGCGTTATTAAAGACCTTCACAGCAACCAGCTCCCCAGATTTCTGGGGAAAGAGGAAAAAGAGGACACAAAGAAAGGGAGGTGACACCATCCACAGCAGAGCAGCTCTGCCAGCTCCGTTATTGCTCCCCCATCCCTCTCGGGATGCAAACAACACCCACAAGACTCCGTATTTTCCAAACGAGTGTCCCCAGCCTCACTGCAGCCCCTTGCCGGAGCCAAGTGCTGACATTCCCCTCCCTTTGCTTTCCCCTCCCGTTTGCTCAGCTCCATCCGGAGTTCACCCCGGGGCCGGCTGCTCCTGGCGGGTCGGGGCTGATCCCAAACCACTCCGGAGTCGCTCCTCCTGCCCCGTGCAGCTCCACACACTTCAAAGATCAGAATCTCTATCCCAACCCCGGCAAGTGTTTGCATGCAATATGCAAATCGCCCAGAACGGGGTTTTCAGAAGCTCTGGGCATTCCCCCAAGAACAGTTTCCTTTCCCCCTCTCCCCCCCATGCTCGGGAGCAGGACCCGGCTGGGAGCACCCCGAAAACTGCCCTCACCCCGCAGCCCTCAGCTGCTTCCCCGGGAGGAGAGAGCCAAAGCAAAAATGAAAAAAAAACCCAACCCCAAAGAAGCCCCCAAAGTGCCGGCGGCAGGAGAAGGAGCGGAGGGGAGCGGGGACATCCCGGCACCGTGGGACCGGAGGGCTGCGGGAGGGGGACGGGGTGACTTTGGGGGGACATTTACTCCCCTGATTGCCCCTCACCTTGTTGCGAGCTTTGTAGACACAGGCAGTGGCTCCCTGGCCCAGGAGGTCCTCGGTGCTCCAGAGGTAGTTTGGGGTGCTCTGCATCTCCAGCCCAGCCGCTGCGGGGGGGGAAGCTCAGGGGTGACCCCGGGGGGTTCCGGGCTCTGCCAGTCCCTCCAGCAAACCCCGGCTTTTGTCCCTCCTCACCTGGAGATGGGAAAACCCGATGAGATCCCTCCTGGGCGGCAGCTGCCAACCTCCCACCTGGCCAAGGCTGCGCATGGANTGGGATGGGGGATGCAGGGTGGGAGGGGGATGCAGTGTTTCTTCCTCTTTTTCCAGCTCATGCCATGCCTTGCCCAGCCCAGCAGCCAGGGGCTCACTGGCAGAAAGTCTCAGGCCACAGCTGAAATTGTAGAGAAGAGCCATAAATACAAGGAAGAAAGGCAGGTCAAACCACCAGAGGGAAATTCCAGCTGAGCTTCTCCAAGGAGCTGCTGAGGGTGCATCATGCACAATGTTCAGCTCCTGCACCAGAGCCCCAGGAGCCCGAGCAGTGGCTGTGGGAGAGGAGAGGGATCCATCCTGTGGCTCTCAGCCACGAAAAGAAATTGAAACAAAGAATTCTAAAGGCAGAAATCGGGCGTTTCCTGAGACTTTGGACCTGTAGGTGTTGCTTCAGCTTTCACTGACACGTTTGACCTGGGGAGGGGCAAAGATGGGCAGGAAGGAAATAATTAAACTGTTCTATAACACCTGAAAAAGATTATTTTCAAGGTTGTGCTGCCAGGCTCTTCACACAGGTCTCCCTAGGTGTGTCTGAAAGGCTTGAGGGCTGGGTTGTGCCAGATTAATGGGAGACCTGGGAGCCCAGGAACTTCCAGGACATCCCAGTTACCCCAGCAGCACTCCTGGGTGGCTGCAGGCAGGTCCAGGCCTTGATGGGCATCCCTGTACAACCCCAGGAACTCACCTGGCTCCTCCCAGACCCCTTTCTCCCTTTTCCACCATCCTTTTAAATTTTACAGCTTATTCCCTTTCCCTGCCTGCCCCAACAGCAGGTTTTCTCCTCCCTCTCCCCCTGATCTCAGGTCTGACACCCAAATCCCACCCATTCTGCTCAGACTGGTCACATCCATGGGCAGGAATTGATAAATAACACTCAACCCCCTCCCACATGGGATGGGAGAAGAAAAAAAAGAAAAGAAAAGAAAAGAAAAGAAAAGAAAAGAAAAGAAAAGAAAAGAAAAGAAAAGAAAAGAAAAGAAAAGCCTTTAATCCGAGTTTGTGTTAAAACCAATTGTACCACTCGGTGGCAGCAAAGCCTAAAAAACAAATGCCCAGCAGCAAGTCCTTGGGCAGCAGCTGCTAATGGAAAAGCAAAAATCTTTTCATCTTGTCACCCCCTTACTGTGCTGACTCCTGTCTCAGGCTTTAAAACAACAACAACAACAACCCAACAACAACATACCAGGGGCCACCTGCAGCCCCAAAATCAACAGTTACTCCCTGCAGAGTCCCTCAGCAGGAAGGGAAGGAGGATTCCCCCAGGATTCAGGATGTCCCTGGGATGCAAGATTCCTGCCCAGCTCTGGCTGCACCGAGATGGCTCCCAGCTGACTTGGCCTCTTTGCTCCCAGAGGAGACACTCAGGGCACCCCTGGACCATCCCAGATGGGCTCTGGGCTGCAGGTCCAGGTTGGGACTCAGCACTTGAGCAGTTTGGGTTTCAGAGGGATGAGGGGCTGGACCCCCCCACAGCAGGAACAGGAACTGGGGGGGGGGAAGCACCACAAGAGCCTCAAACTGCAGTTCTCAGAATGGAAAAAAAACCCAAAAAAACTTGTGTTCAGAGGCACAGCACGGGCCCATGGTGCTGCCACCTGCACTCTGCAGAAAATGGGATTAATTTTTTTTCCCCAGCTGCCTTGCCAGGGTGGTGCCCTGGGTGTTCCTTGAGCTGAGCTCCTCTGTTAATATTGGAATAAAAGCATCTCAGGCCTTCCTGAACAGCAGCAGCTGTTTTTTGAGGAGATGGGGGGACATCTGCCCCAGGTCCCTCCTTGCCCTGGCCCCAGGGATGCTCTGGGCTGGGATGTCCCCAGTGGAGTTCCAGCCCAGCACAAAAACCAGCTCAAAACCTCAACACCCCCCCGTAAATAATTGATTCTTTGAAACCGAAAAAAAGAGAATCCGAAATGACAAAACCTTGGCACCCTTTCCCCTGCTCTGAAAAAGAGTGGAAAAGTGAGATGGGAAGGGGGGGGAGGCAGCAATAGCAGCAGCCACCCAGCCCATAAATCCCAACCTCAAATCCTCTTTCCCAGGGATGGTTTGAGGCCCATCCTCTCCAGGAAAATGATTGAGATGAAGCATTTTTATCTCAGCTCACTGCTAGGGAAGTTTTTGCTCTACTGAAGGCTGCTGTGAGGGGTAGGTGTGTGCAAGCTGGGGACTGGGAATCCCCCAGGAATCATCCTGCAGACTGACAGGGAATGACAACCCTCCAGGTTCTCCCCCACCGACTTACCCGTTGCCATTCAAAGAAAATTCCCCAGGTTCCCCCAGCTGCCTGCTGAGGAGGGCACCCACCTATGGGCACCCAATCCTCATCCCCAAGCCCACCCCAGCCCCAGCACCCATGGCCAGACACACACACTCAGGCAGACACACTCACTCTGGACATCATGCACTGGTGCCCACAGGTCAGCATTTCCACCATACCCAAAACATTTATTTCTCCAAAAACTATTGCTAATGACAACAGATACATTTTCTTGCCCCCAGCATGGACT
>JAAWXA010000047.1:2089032-2179329 GCA_038090715.1 Florisuga fusca | reverse complement strand
GGGGGGGGGGATGTACCTCCATATTGTACAGAGTTATATATACAAAGTACAATTTTACACAGTTTAATATATACACCATATATATATCGGTGTAGAAGACAGGAAACAATGGAAACCAATTTAGCAAGAACATTCCACCCCATCACCACCCAACTGCTGGTCATGAAACCCCCAAGTGCCCCAGCTCAGTGCTGCAGGCCTGAGGCTGCAGCCCCACAGAGAGAACAAAGATTTCTACACTTGGCAACCAAACCAGGACCCCACTACTGCCAGCCTGGAAAATGCATCCCAGGTGGTTTTTCCTAAGTGCCCTCTTTTGGCTACATAGAGCTGGTCTTTTGATGAACCTGCTGCTCACAAGTATTGCTCCAGCAGTTTGGCAAACCCAGCAGTCCAAACCTGTTGGACTCTGCCTGGAGAGAGAAAGGCTGGTGAAGTCTGCTTCAGGAGTAAGGTTACTGTAGTGCCTGGAAAAGGAAGGCTCTAGCTATTATTTCCATTTGCAAACTGCTCAACATTTACCCTGGATGAAGCTTGGTACATCAAGTATTGGCACAGTGGGGAGCTGCCCTCCCTCTCCACCTTCACCTCTTTTTGGCCCCTCGTTGAAATTCGACACTCTCCTGTCTCAAAACGATTTTATAGGAAGCACAAAATAGAACAGGAAGAAACAAACACAAACCCCTTATACTTTCCAGGGCTTGAATTGCTGTTTTGGCATCTCTAAATCCACCAAAATAAGCTCCTAAAACCAAGCCTGGAAAATAACTCACCTGCCTTCTGGTGGTGGGGGGGTCAGAGAGGCAGAAAACCCAAACCCCAGCAGCCCCAGGTGGGCACAAGGCAGCACATCAAGTATTTTTTATGTTTTTCAAGTACCAGGTTGTCACACACACACACAGACAAGCAGGATGCTGACCCAGAGAGAGGATTAAGTAGGCTCAAATCCCAAAGTTCCAGCCCAGAGCACCAGTAAGTGCTCAGCTTTTTCCCAGACCTGGGGGCTGGAAGCATCCTGCACAGGATAAAGGACATCCCTCCCTTCTACAAGGGCTCCAGGGCTGCCAGCCTGCTAAAGAAAACAGCTTAAGGTCTAAAACTGCATTTCTCAAGGTGTTAGACAAGGTCAGACAAGCCCACAAAAAGCTTGGTGATTTTGGTGAATGTTTAAAACCTGAAAATGAATACATTCCCAGTTTCTTTAATTCATTTGGTGTCCTGGAGGGGGCTTGGTCCTGATGGGAGCACCCAAATGCTTCTGGTTTTTGGGTTGTTTTAAAGCAGTTCCCCTCCCTGGGGGCTCACAGAGCCCTGAATCCACATGTTGGTGCCTTGCAGGGTGTCATTCTGCAGCCCCTGCCCTACACAGGGACCCCAAACCAGCCCCACACACCTCAGCTCAGAGGCTGCTCCTGTGCTTAACCTCAGCCTGTGCTTGACTTCAGCCTGGTCTCACCTGCTCCATCAGACAAAATCTCTCCATGGGCATTTTTCCATCAGTCCCCCTGCCTTCCCAGCAAACTACACCCTGCTGAGACTGTGACCTCCCCTAATTCTGCCCTCAGAAGGGATTTATTCCATCAGGAAACAGAGCATTCCAGTCTGGCATCAGGTACACGAATGGGAAGGATCTGAAGTGCTAACCAGACACTGATTCTTGTTGAAAACCATCTCTCAAATGCTTGGCAAGTCCCCAAAGCCATACAACGTTCAAATGAATTTGAGGTTTTGACACAGAGAAGGAGAGAAATAAGGCAGCAAACTCCATCTGCAATGACTCCTTTTGTCTTAATATTGCTAGAGCTCTTCCAAGCATGCAGGAGAACAGCCCAGGGACTGCTCACCGGGTACTAAGTGCAAGGTAGGGAACCAGGACAGATGGAATTTCTTGCCAAACTCTGAAGTGTTTTGATTTAGTAAATAAATTTATGAGAACTCGGTTATCTTAACCTACTTTTCTGCAAGAAAAATCTTGCCTTAAAAAAACCAAAACACAAAACAGAAAAAAAAAACCAAAACCCAAAAAACCAAACCCAAACAAACAAAAAAAACTCCCCAAACCCAACATATGAGGTATTCAGCACAGGAAACCCAAAGACTCTTTTTGAACAGGTATCAAAATACAAAGGTATACAACAATTTTTCTCTGCCTTCACAGTGCACTCTAATTATTTAATCACTTTCATTGCAACAAAATTTCCAGTACAGATAAAGCGAGAGAGTTTGATCATGTCCCCCAGCTCTGACACGAAGAACAAATGTACAAGTTATGAACTGGGAGCCTTTGGATTACCTTAGAGAGGCAGAAATTTATCAATTGTTAAAGCACACTGCTCAGTTCCCAACTAGGGAAATAAAACATAAAAGGTGAGAGCTTCAGAAACTATTAATATTGATCACCTAAAACCGCATTTTATTTTATTTTAAAAGTTTTGCTTTGGATTATTTCAATCCAACATCTGATGAACAAGAACCCTTTGTTCATACAAAGCACTATCAAACAGACATACGTTATTCCAGTTATCAAACACTTCTTGTCTTTATATTTGACACAAACATTACATAAGTCATGAAAGAGAATTTCCATGGAAGAGCTAATATTTCTTCTGAATATGAAGATATGAAATAACATTGATACCTCCCCAAGCAAGCCCCTACTTGTCCACTCTGCTCTGCTCTCTCCTCCAAGATGCCCACAGCTTCTGCAGGGAGCGAGCACATTCCCAGTTTCTCCTTCCCACCTTTCCCGCAGCAACTGCTCATAGAACCCTCACAGCAATCATTCTCTCAGCCTCCTATGTTGACAGAGTGAAGCAGACAAGCTAAACATTTCCTTCTCCTTTTGTTTTCTCTTTGATTACTCTCCTGTGTGCGGATTTTTGGCTGGCTGGCCAGACCTGGAGCAAGTGGAAGAGGAAGGAGGATCTTCAGCCCCGCAGTATTGCTTGCTGTAAGTGTAAGTGTCAATCACAGTGCACACCAAAATTCCAGTTGAGTTGCTCAGTACAGAGGTTATCCTGCTAAGCATATTCTCCATGACAGCAGGATTGTCCCAGAGCTGAGGATCCTAGAGATAAGCACAGTAATTCCTATACAGACAGTTGCTGTTACAGTAACCTGAAGTCTTGGTTTTTTTTCCTCTCAGTTTCCATCCATACTTCAGACCTCAAAAAGATAGCAAAGAGCATCTCCTCCAGATGTGCTGTGCGTGGCTGGACACTTATTCTCAGAAACATGAATGCTAGGCATAAAAATATAAAGAAAATAAGGCATTACAACAAAATGTACAGAGATCCTGCTCTTGACACAGCTCAACTTTGGTCACGCGTGACCGAAAAGAAATCGAAAACAAAACCGCCCCTAAAGTAAAGGCCAGAAAGTCCTGCCTGAGCAAAAAATTACAAGTTTAATTCTGTTCTTTCCCCAAAAGAACAAGTGATTCCTTGGTGGTAGAAGTCCATCAGAACCTGAGAGCAAAGGTCGCTGGTCACACCGTTGGGGTAAGGTCCAAGGGAGAGTCACACGCGTACCGCCGAGCATCCCACGGGGAGCTGCTGCTACAGATCAGCTAAGGAGAAATGAGTAAGAAAGAAAGTCTCACTGAAATCCTTCTGGAGTCCCCTCATTTTCGTATGTTCTTCATTTAGGGTACAGACAAAGTCAGTCTTTTCAAGACCCATCCCTAAGAAGGACACGTTGCACCTGCAGAGATGGGGCTGTGTGTACAGGAGGGACAGGGACCCAGGAAAACCCTCTCCCAGTAACATCCTACAGGGATCTGAAAAGTACATTGCAGAAACTGTCCTAGGAAATGTTTTCTTTCTTCTTTTTTTTTTTTTTTTTTTTTTCAAATTCCAAGGGGACAATTAAAAGGAAACTGCAGTCACATGGAAGCTGAGTGTGAGAAATCCACACATTTAAAAGAAACCTGGTTAAACGGGAGAGGAGAATTATTTTTCTTGTCCTGTCTCTGCATTTATCCGATGAAAACAAATAACGTGCAGCTTTGTTTTCTTTTTTTAAATCCCAGGAAAGTTTGGGAACCAGGTGAACTGAGGGTCAGGCAGGGTCTCTTCTAAATTGACTGTGAGAGCTCCTTTGCCCTTGTAACTGGCACACAGAATGCCTTTTTCTGTTGGGATTGTGGGTTTTTTAATTAAATAAACATTAGCATTGTGGAAAATTCTCAGTACAAAAAGAGTTCAGGCAGCCTGCTGAAGCATTTGCTGCCTCCTGTATAAATACAAGCACTAAGAATCCATTCACATGTCTGCAGAGGCATGAATGACACTTGGGAAGCCACTCCAGAAGCCACATGCTGCCACGTCCCTGTCCCCAGCAGCATCTCCTGCTGAGCTGAGACCCCTCCAGCAGTTCAGAGGGGACACAGCCACCCACTGAAGCATTTGCAACCAGGAAGAGGGAGAAGATAAAAAGCTTGAGAACTTCCAATTGAAGTTTTTACAGTGCTTGTAACTGGGATTTCTGTAAGGATCCATCTTGCTAGATGATGAGAACAAGAATGTGTGCGTGAGGAACTGAACTCCCAGCAGAGTATGCTCAGTTTTCAGAAGTTAAACTTGGTTTTACATTCAGTCTCCCAAGACCACACACACCACATCACAGCCCACGGGCTGAGAAGTACACTGAAAAACAACAAAGTTGGTTTTAAATATGGGAGAGCAAAGGGAGGGGGGAAACAGCTAGATTGTCCATCAGCAACAACTGGGCTCTTTCTTATGCTCCTAAACCTCAGGAACATGTTTGTTTATATTTGCACAGACACACATTACGTAGAACTCCACAAAATCTAAGAGCGTTCCAGAGTAAACTATTTTCCATGACAAGTGCTGAGTAAAAGATGAGGCTGGATGGCCAAAAGCTTTGGCCCTGGGGGAGAGGAATGGGGGAGCAAACAAACAAAACCAGAGGATGTGATGGAAGTCGAGACAGACCCTTAACCACCATGGCACCAGCGGGCGACGTAGGAACAAGAATAATAATGCACAAGAAACAGGCATGTCCAAGCTCCACGTAACCAGTGGCACCAAAACATGCAATAGACTAAAATCTATCCTATTGTTTCCCTGTGATAAATGAAACACAGAATACAGAAGTCACTACACCAGTACTCAAAACATGAGGTCACTGAATACTTCTTTCAGTGGCCAAACACTTGAACAGGCATCAACCAGAAACCAAGATCCAGCTCATTGCTTCTTGAGTATTTTCCTCCTCAGCTTCACAGTGACCCAACACTGGATTTCCTAAGCCTGGAGTGAACTGTTTTGCCTTACAAACACCACTGATGTGGGTACGTGGGATGAGGTTGTTACCATTTAAGTTTACTCCCAGGAAGAGCTCCCAGCAGTAAGTAGCAGTTCACACCCAACCTTCAGCAGAAGTTTGAAAACAATTCGTTAAATAAAGACTTTTAATGTCTTTGTAACAGAGTCTCTTCATCTGAACCAACAGACTTGTATCCACAGAGCAGCATGGAGTTTATCAGACAGTACAGGACTTGTCAGTTGGCTGCTGAGATGCAGAAGAGGCAACGCCGGGGCTGGTGGTGGTCGTTTTGGGGAAAACTGTTGGTTTTGGCCGGGTGGCCGGAGGTTTCACCTGCGTGGCCATTTTCACCGACTTGACCGGCCTGAAGGTGCAGGGGATGTCCCCAGCTGTGCTGGCACTGCGCTGGAAAGCTGGTTCAGTGTCCTTGAGGATCTGAGTGTGCAGAGGGCTGGAAGGTTCTGAGGTGGGGGCCACCACTGGAGATGTTTTCAAGGGCTCCAGGGTGTCGAGGACAACATCCGGAGTGTGCTTGACGCTGCTTTGCCTCTCCAGCTCCCGCAGCTCGTTCAGAGCAGAGTTCATGGTGGCTTCAATATCCTGCAAGCAGAGAAGAGAAACCCAGTGAGTAACAGACCCCAGGCACATAAGGACAGAGATAAAAGGCAGGCTTTGAGAGCGATGTGTTTGTTTTCAGCCTGTAAACACCAACACTCAAGTCGAGCAGTGGGTCAGGGACCTTCAGGTGTCAAAGTGAAAGCCATGCCAAGCAACACACTGCAGCCAAGAAGCAGCAGTATTTTCCATCAACAGGGAGCAGAATATTTGCTAGCACTTTCTCCATGCTAAGCTAGACTTCAAAACCAAGGACAACCCCCAGGTGCAGCAATGAACAGAAAAGTGTGTGATTCCTAGCATCAGGATCCATTCTTGCACTTTATTCGGCACGCGAGACTCAGGAGAGCAAATTCTGCAGAAAGAATTGGTGATTCTGATACTGGCTGATGGGCCACACTGCAAATGCTGAAATCCTTGTGTGCTCTTGGATTGCCTGCTGTCCAAGTTGCCTTCCCTTCCCAGAAAGATATTACATGGAGCACCAAACTTTGAAAGTTTTAGAAAACACAGAAGACACCAGAAACATATCTAGAAATTCAAGTTGGCACTTCTCCTTCCTTTTATAAAACACTACAGTTATCAACCAAAGATATACAATAAGAATTTTGAGATAAAACCCTTGCTTTTCTCAGCCCTACATGTTTGCTGGGGAGCCCTCGTGAGGGCAGAACTCACTGGAGAGAGGAGAGCTCAGCCTTTCAGTGACTCACAGCTTGGCCACAGCTTTTTAGCTTCCTTAGAGGCTTTTCAGGGGGTGGGGAAGGTAAATCAGTCAAGGAATGGTGGAAGAAACCAGAGGCAGTAATCTGACACCTCTGAGCCTATCTTGAGGCCAGGCAGATTTTACTTATGAAGTTGGGGAAAATATGTAAAATGCATGATTATTATTAGATGGCGTTTGGACAGATGCTACAGGACAAAGGAACACTGATTTAATACAGTTTCCCCCTCCTGTTTATTTTTTTCTCACTCATCTTTTCTTTTTTTTTACCCCAGACTCTTCTCCAGTGCAAACAATGAAGTAAATGTTCTTGCAGAAGGAGGAGACAGAACAACTTCAGTTAGAGCTTAATTGAAAAAACAAAGAAACTGATTTATGTCAACCAAAGGCTTGGAAGGGCGATGAAATATGAAGACAACAAGAACCACATATTATTATTCCACTGGAATAAATGGGCTAAAGATATTCATAAAGGCAAAACACAACTTTCCATCACAGTATGTATCAGTATCAGATTTTTTATTTGGACATCATTCATTCCTTAACATTGCTGTTTTGTCAATAAAAATTATGTTTAATTTTCACAAATCTTTCCCCAGCTCTTTGGAAACCTACAAGTCAGGTCTCCCAGGGCTGGCTTTGTAATCAGAGCCCCAAGCATTCCTTGGCTTTAGATAGCTCCATCCCATACTGAGCACAGTTGGTAGGGGACAGGGACATGTGCAGTCACATCTGACAGCCTGGAGTGGGAGAAAGGGACAGTCCTTCCTGGCAGAGGGAAATCTGGAACATTCACATCATTCACCCCATTAGTAGCTCTCACTTGTTCAAATCTCAGCCTGACTTGCAATCATTTCTGTTCATGATACCAAAGGTACCAAAGGTACTGGGGTTTTTGTGACCAGCCAGAGCTTTATAGTCCAGAGACAGGGACAGACAGACCTCGGTGTGGAGAGATGCAGAAAAGAATCTGGAAGAGAGCAGGCAGGTCTGCCCCCCAGCAGAGCTCTTTGCAGAGCTCAGGCCCAGCTGCACAAGTGCTGGCAGCCTGCTCTCATTTCCAGGCACTTGTCTAAATAAATAACTCACGCAAACTAGCAGCATTATGTTCCTAGTTGGTTCCTAATCATGCACTGAACCCCGTGAGCATATAAAGATGCCACTGTCAGCACTGTACAACCCGGCAGCCTGCTTTTATTTTGACTGTATGCACATGCTTCCAATGCCTAACCACAGGCAAGTTTGCACAACTGACAGCAGAATGTTAAAACTGACACTTTTTTTAAAGACTTCACTTTTCTCATGTCCTGAAGTTAGGATTATTCATTTTTTGCTGACAGCTTTGGAATCTGTGTAACTTTACGACATGGACGCTTTTATTGTTGAAACTAAATTCTGAATAATGAAGAGGGCCAAGGTTCTAGGGAGGAAGGACCCAACTGTTTATCTTCCTTCATGAAAGCAGCCTCAGTGACTTGCACAAAGCCAGGTTGAAAGACCAGCCTCAAGCTGTGGAGTAAGTTAGTATCAGATTACAAGAAAGGAAAGGACAGGCGATTAAATCAGAGCGCACATTAAAACATCTCGTTGTAGCCAACATCCTGTAAGTTTCCAAAACAACTCCCCCGGGCAAAGGCCTCTTGTTTACCTGTGCAATAACTTCAGGGTCCATGGGCCGATGGTTGTTGAAGCTTTTGGACCTCCCTGCTGTCACAGTTTTCCGGATCTGGGGGCTGTCTATCCTGTTCTTCAGAGACGAGTGTCGGCTGATAGAATTGAGGCTGCCGTGGCCACTGATGGAGCATTTATCTGGAACCTCCTTGGGAAGACTTTGGCTCATAATGGGCTGAGATGAGGGTCTGGAACCCGCTATGGCTCCTGGGGAGGATGGTTCTGCCATTGAACTACCTACTCCATGGCTGTCACTTTGTCGGAAGGCTCTTCTGATGCTGCCTGACTCTGGTTTCTTTCTTTGCCTTCAGTCACAAAAGCAAAACAAGTCAATAGAAGCAGGTACAACATAACGGGCTGTCATTTGAAGATATTCCCCCCAAACCAACACAGAGGACAATGGGAAGAGACACAGAGACCCAGATTACAGATACACCCAGGATTTTAGGAGTCATTGTGAGACAGTAAAATGGTGTCAATCGTTCCAGTTTAACACTTCTAACAACAAGACTGAGTTCCTGGCAGCTGTGCACATTCATAGCAAAACCAGAAAACTTGGATGGAACGTAATTAACTTGGTCAAGAAGAAAAGAATTTATATTTGAACCAAAAAAAAAACCCTCTGTGCCATCAACAGGTTTTGATGATGTGTTTTTATTACAGTCGAAGAGCAGAGCTACAATTTTTGACTGGAGGACACAGTATAAGTCTACTAAGCTCCTGGCCCAAGGCATCAAGTTGTTATTTTCAGAGACTGGCAAGCAAAGAACCCCACAGTTTGGGGTTAATGATCATTTCCAGTATTTGCTGGTGGTAATAGGTGTTTCTTTTTCATCTCTTTAGCAGGACCATGAGGTATTATCTATGTAGGGCTACAGACAGACCAAAAGATGATGTCAATGGATGAGCTGGTCCAAACAATTTAGTTTCTACCCCAGCACCATGTGGTCTGACAGCACGATTCCACTCAAATCGTCTGAAGGCCAATGCAGCAGAATACTTTATGCCATAGGTCTGAAGCTTGGCATCCATTATACAGGGAAGGATCCATTTATATATAGCACCAGCCCCATGAATAACTGCAAGAAAGTGTTAACTCCAGTAGGATTTTGGCATCCAAATAATAATTCAGTGGGTGGCACAACTGTCATTGCGAAACCATCTGATTTAATTTTGCTCAAGTCTGTTCACACATAGGTCAGAAGATTCATTCCTAAAGAAAAAACAACAAAATGAGTCTTATGCTACTATGGCTAAATATCAGTTTCCCTAATAAAGGGAAGAAAAAAAAAAAAAATTTAAAAACTGGAGTGGACATTACCCAGGCTTGTTAAAAACACTACACACAACCCTACCAAAGCCAGCAGATGGTGAAGCTCCAACATAGCTCTGTTCATTACACAAATCTTTCCATAACTGGCAGAATGGCATCCTTCATTCTATGATTCACTGGCTCATACAACAAATATCATATCAGAAAGCCCAGATCCCAAGCTGATGCAGATTTACATCACTTCACTGCTATCAATAGAGCTCTGCCTACTCCCAAAAACTGAGAACTAGGTTCTGTGTAGCACATTAGCTGGTCCAAGCCTCTCAAAAGGATGCATTTCTGTTAATGCCTTTAGAGAAGACATTCTGTTAAATTAACTGAAGGCTAAAAATATCCACTCCCATAAAATGCTAATTATTATATTAATACCTTCACTGCACAAGAAAGATGTAGGGGGGGTTTAAATACTGTGGGAATAATCAGCAAGACCTGGGGGATAAGTCTGTTCTAGAACAATTAAACAAGAGATCAAGAAATTTAGTCTGTTACTAGGTTAATTTCCTACTATCATCAGTTTTTTAATGATGCTGAGTGTTGGCTAAAGTAACAATTTCTGGCTGAGGAGGTGAGGTTAGAGCAACAGGGAGGTGTGTGCTGTGCTGCTGCAAGCATATGGTTAGTAACCTGTGGTGAGAAGTGCTGGGGAAAAGAAGGAATGTTAAGGGCAATGCCAGATGGTGGGGCTTTAGGTATGTCATTTAGCACTAGTTTCTGAAGAAATTGTCCCCCACCCCATTTAAAAAAAAACAACATGTTAAATGTAAACAAGACACAACAAGTGACAGAACATACCCAGGAATGGGAACACACAATTACAAGAACTTGCACTGCTTTTCCCCTCTCTTTCCTTGCATGCTTAGCTTATAAAATAGGACATATTTGGGCAAATGGGAACAGATGGCACCTTAGGGACAGGAAAGAGAAGCAGTGGGATTTTAAATGAGCATTGGCCACGCTGGTGACAGAGATAGAGAGGACAGGAAAATGTGAGCAAGTTAGAAGAGGGGGAAGCAGAGAGGAATGGGGGCAGTGCTCATTAGTGCATTTTTTTCAGGGAAGGAAATATTTGGCTGGACTCATCACCAAGATCTTTACAGCAAGGTAAAAGAATGCAAGGCTGTTCTTACTTGTTGATGTTTGCAAGGTAAATATCTGCGACGTGACCCCCACTCGGGCAGCTGGCACCAGCTCTAGCAGTCACTTTTTCTTCCGGTGGCTCAGAATTTATTTCTATTTCAGACTTCGGACTGGATCTTTCCGAGACACCATCCTCACTAGGAAGGGGGAGGGAAGGAAATCACAACCAAAACAGGACCAACAGCACAGAATTTCAAAGGCAGCACTCTGGGTGTAGGCAGAGATGCGGGACAGCAGCGCTGTGCCAGCAGCTTTCTTTCAAGAATCATTCTGTATCTTTGAAATGAGAGAGCCTGATTTCTGTGAGCAACCTGGAGCTCTGCATCTTTAACAGGCCGGCAGCACCAAAACCATTTTTTCATCTGGTGCCCCCACACACCCGTGGCAGCACCAAAACCATTTTCAGAGGGTGCCCCCCAACCCGCGGGCACCCACGCTGCTGCGGAGCTCTGCTTGTTCCCAGGACACTCCCTCCCTGCAGGGAGGGTGGAAGGAGGAACTCTTCCCAGCTGGTATCAACACCTTGACACAAACACTCCACTCCACACGTGAGTTTTAAGCCAGCCCAGATGGGCTCCCAGTGCAACATACGTGTCTTGAACGACGATGTACTGATGAGGGATGAGGCCGTCAATCCCGTTGTGGCGTCCCTCCCACCAGTCATCTGAGGCCCTCTGGTAGAGCAAGAGAGAAGCTCCTTTTTTGAAGGACAGCTCCCGTGCAGTCCTGCCAAGGTAATCAAACTTTGCAATGGCTTCGATGGGCTCACACTCTAGGGGAGAGAAGGGAAGAAACAAAAGTTCACAAAACGCTCGGGCTCAGGGAAGCGTTCAGCAGCTTAAACCTCCTGTAAAACACAATGAGAGACAGCATGGAAGAGGATACAAAGTGTTTGCAGAGGGTGGAAGCAGTAAAATTCAGAGGAGAACCCTTAGAACAGGAGGATGTTGCCATTTTAGCATTTACCTAATCTCTAGATGGTGGACACGTTCACATTTTCTAAGCAGGAGACCCACTTACAGCAATTCAAGTGCACAAAGATGGAAGGTGGCAATGGCAAAACTAGAATCTCATTGAAATAAGTGAATAAATTAAAAAAGGCAAAGCTGGGTAGCAATTGGGTATGTCCCAGACAAGAATCTGCCTAAGGTACACTTTCTTAAAGGCAGCTGAACTAAACCTCCTGGGCAGACAAGCAGGAGTTGTTATTAAACCATTTAGGGAGGGAAACATCCTCTGAGCCCAAGCTGCTCCCAAAATAAAGGATCTATTCAGAAGGAGCTTTCTGCTGCCTGTGAGGTTCAGCTGACCCAGGAGCCTGGATTCTGGGGCCATGGGAGGCTGTGCTATCCATATCCAGCTGTCAGGGAAGCTCAGGAACACCCTGGGTGCCTCCAGCCCTGTGGTCCATGCAGCCACCAGGAGAGGGGGTGGCTGCTCAGAGCTGCACAAGGGGCTCCAAATCCAACTGCTCCTACCTGGAAACCCTGACAGCCACACTGGGGCTCCAAGCAGCTGCTGATCTGGGTCCCTGTAGGACTCTGGTACCATACAGAGGGACAATATGGGCATTTAGACACACAAGGAAATCAGTATGAAATTCACGTGGATTATTTTTAAGACTTGGAAAAATCTGCCTTTGGTTGAGACTAAATATATATTAAGCCAGCTCCCAGTTGTAGGCAGATCCATCAGGGGAATGGAGATGAGCTCAGCCACATGGCCCCAGTGGGCTTCAGCCTCTAATTACTATAAAGGAGCTTTAACACAGCCAAGTGGTCCATGGAAATGGAGTTTTTTCCTGGGGATAAACATTTGCACTTCCTCTTTCAGGGCAAGAAGAGAAACACCAGCTCGTCCTGAGATCTCCTCTGCAGCAAGGGAACCTTCTACAGGGCAAAAACCAGTCAAAAAGGACTGGAAGGCCAAACCACAGCTTTTACAGCTATTCCACAGGAGAGTACGTGCTCAGGAGTTGGGTGTTCCAAGGTGGACTGAGGCAGGGAAGGCAGCAGCTGGGCTTGGGAAAACACTGGAACTGCACCTTAGGGAGCTGATGCTGCAGTACCAACATCTCATCAGCCCACCTGAGAGATGAGAGCAGAAGCATCCCCAACCACAGAGCCCCATCAGCATCGGAGTCACAAAGCACAAGGTGACCAAGCCCTGAGGACAAAAATCACCAACAGGATCTGCTACATCTATCAACTCCCCTCCAACAACTCATTTCTCTCCTACTAAAGCAGACAGCTCAGAATTTTGTCAATTCAGACATTTCAGGTAAGACTGTGGTCAGCCTCACAGGAATCCCCTTATCAGCCCTCAGCAACCAGTGGGATATTTGCAAGGATGAGAAGAGCCTGGCCCAGCTCTGCAGCTTGCCATGGCTGCCTCACTCCAGACTGCCCAAAGCACCCCGTTAGCTGGGTCTGGCTCCTTTCCTCTCACTTGTTTTGCCTCTGGAGCCAGCTTCTTCATAACACTCAAAAAATAAAAAAATAATAAAAATAAATAAATTTTAAAAATTCTGGTTTTGGCATCCCCTCCATTTAGGAAGGGGGTGGGGGTGTGGTTCTGTAAATTTTCTCTCTTTCATTAGGAAGTGTTTATTGTTCCAGATGAGTGCAGCACTCAGGTTTCTTATGTTTCCAATTTGCTTTTTAGGACTCTGGCTTTCGTCCAGAGAAGTGATTTTTTGACTCTAATTTCCAGTAGCTTTTTCCTACTACACTTGTGCTCAGAGAAGAAAGCTGTGTGAATAAAGAGCAACTAGGCTTAGCCAAACAATTTCCCCTGCCAGCCTTGTGGAGGAGAGCAGAGTTTAAAATCATTCCACTCATACACGTAATTTCAGGCACGTAGGACCTGCTGTCCTTCAGCATTTCTGACCTTTTCTGCCTGCCTGAAACCCAAGTGTCCTCTCACTCTTGGAGCAAGGCTGGCAGTCAGCAGCAAGGATGCTCAGCAACACACAATCCTTCCTCCATACAGCTCTCAGCATTTAAAACCTCTTTTTTTTTTTTTTGCCACTCACCAGACAAAAAGAGTAACAAGAGTTTGCCAAAGAGGACCAAAAAGGTTTTTGCCAAAAAACTAGCAATGCCACCAGGACCCTCAAGTCCCAAACCTGGTTCCCAGTGGAAGACAAACTTCCTTAAAGCAGAAAGCCTGGGGGTTTCAGGCACTCACCATTCCCCTGGCAAAGCCACGGAGAGGGGAATGCCTGGCACACCCAGAGGGCAGTGGGAGCTGAAACTCATCCAGCTCCATGCTTTCCCCATGGCTTCCAGCTCTGAGATCCTTCTAGGGTACAGAGGAGCTCAAAGAGTCATGCTCAGGCCTGCTGCAAAGATAACATAGACTTGAAAAAGTGGCACTTTAAAAACAGTCAGGTAACCTCTACAGATTCCTGTTGATCCCACTTCACTTTTTGGCACCCAATACCACACGTGATGTTTGAAGTGACTGTTCCAGTCTCAACTCCACTTTGGATCTAACTTTGAACTCCAATGGCAAGGCACTCTCTTCTCTGCCTCCTGCCAGCAGGTTGCACCAGTTAACCCAGGAGTTACTAGATTCTGCATACCATCATCACTGGTGTGGTGTTCAGCTGTAACATCCTGAACAGAGTCTTCTGCAGATGCTCTCTCTCCGTGAGGACTTTCACTGCAACAGAAGGAAAGGGAGAAGATGCTTTACACTGGGAGACATGGAGCCTCCTCATTTACAAAAATCACAGATAACTAAGAACACCCAGGAGGTCCAAGTCTAGATTCCACCATGACACACACCTGGATGCCTTTGCACACACTGACATTAATGTGTCTAAAGAGCCAGCTCAATTCTTCTTCCTTCAAGTAAACCAAATCTCTTTAGTTAACCTGCTTGTATGCTAGCAGGAAACCCAACTCCAGATCTTATAACCCCGACCCCTGGAGATGCTCAGAAGTCAGAGAGCAGTGGAATGCTGGGTTTACCTCCTCTCTGCCATGCCAGAACTATTCCCTCAGCCATGTTCTCCCTTGCTCTAATGAGCTCATTAGTTGACTGACGAGATACCTGCCACTTCCTGGGGGAAATTATTTTTCAATTCATAATGATATTTCCAGGTCTGAGTTTGTCACCTCCCTCCTTCCTTTTTATCACCACCTTAAATTGTCACATTCGTTTTCCTGAATGATCCCCCCAGCCAGATCAATTGCCTGGAACTTTTATTTACAGAGCACCTAAACCACCAAGAGAGCTCATTTTTTGCTTTGCATGAAAAGAAAAGCTTTGAAAGGATGAAGAGACAACAAGTGGCAACCAGAGGTTATGTCTTTGTTAGAAGCTACAGGAGCAGTTCCCTCGGGACAGGAGCAGAAAGGAAACTGGAAGAGGATCCATTGCCTCTCCCAGGCAGCTCCACAGACCTGCTGCCAGTTGGCAGAGCTGCCT
The DNA here is from genome assembly GCA_038090715.1 of Florisuga fusca. Taxonomy (NCBI): domain Eukaryota; kingdom Metazoa; phylum Chordata; class Aves; order Apodiformes; family Trochilidae; genus Florisuga; species Florisuga fusca. The sequence goes on along the minus strand of JAAWXA010000047.1, from coordinate 2,164,123 downwards.
GCCCTGCCTGCTCCTGCTCCAAGAACACAAGAGCTTGCTCCTCATCTCACCAGACACTAAAGACAAAAATCACATAAAAGGTGATTTTTTTCGATTCTCTTCACACAGTAATAACTTCATCCCTCATTTTGGTCTTGCAGTGGTTAAAGGAAGCCATCACAGCTGTAAAGTGCTCACCCTTTGGTTATCTACCTCCTATGGCTCTTTGAAAGAGGAGAGAAAAAAAAGGAGAAGGGATAAAACGTTTGGATAATTCTGGCACCTCGACGGGCTTAATCCAGGCAACACGAAGCTGCCACACCACTTTCTGAGTCAGTACCTCAGGCATCAACCTTTCCCATCCCTTGCAAAGCCTTTGCACTACTTAGTAAAGCTTACAGAAGAATTCAAAGCCAAATGGAGGTCCCGGGAGGAACACAACACGAAGGGGTAAAGTTTCACCCAGACTGTGAAGTAATGTCGGGTCCAGCCAATGCTGAAGATCCAAAGAAAGCACAAAGACCACATGCCTCTTCCTACCCATGCCTCCAACAGCACTTTCCACCAAAACCCCTGTCCTTGCTGCAGACTCAGCCTCTGCCACGGGAGCCCCAGGATGCTGCAACCCCAAGGGCTCCCAAATGCCACCAATCCATGTCACCAGAGGAATGCAGAGCAAGCTGAGCATCTCCAAGCTGTCCTCTCCCCTTCGACTCTGGTGAGCCCACTTCCAGGACTCCTGGGCTCTCCCCACACTCTCCTCAGGCAGTCTGGGATGAGCAGGAAGATGCAGCCCTTGGCTTGCCTCCAAGGTGCCTTTTCAGAGCTGCCCACAGCACAGCCCTGCCTGGGTCACCAGCTCTCAGCCTGGCCCTGCCCGAGGCAGCCAAACCTCTTGTCAAAGTTCATTTCCTTTGTGTAGGTCATCATGATTCTTAATTTCACTTTTTTTTTTTCTTTTTTTTTTTTTTTTCCCCCCTCTACAATTCTTTCCCATATAGCATCAGCTAAAAACATCAGAACGAAAGGTAAAACTAAGAGAATTTCCAAAAGAGGTTCTGGCAACTCTCCTGCACGCAGCAGTGAGGACAGAGGAGCCTGGATGTGGAGTGAGCTGATGGGCAAAGCTTCTCAGAAACAAGCCAGGGACACAGGGCTAGCTCTGTCACCTGAGTGACTTCATTTTTAAAATGTTTTTAGTAGATGAAAATAATCATTTGCCTTCCCCAGACACTGGAAAAGGGAAAAAGCTGGGGGGGGAGAAGCAGGACACAATTTAACATTCCTTGTTTTCAGAGGGAGAGATCAGCTTGGCCAGGAGGAAAGAAAACACCTCCTCCTTTCCTTCCCCCACTCCCCAACCTTCCACCCCAGATGACAGGAGCTGCTCTGCCTGAATTGTTTCCAGATGTGGCTTTCAGACTGAACACACGGCCGGGGCCTCCTGAGCTTTAAGCTGGATGGAAATGGTGATTTTGCATTCCTCCCTCTTCCCTCCCCCACTATCACTGCTGCCCTGGAAATTAAACTGTGCCACAGCTTTCCAGGTTCAGCTGCAAGTGACCCCTGTGTCTAAAGCAAAGGCACTCAAGACAAGCAGGGAAAAAAAAAAAAAAAAGGCTAATGCAGGAATAAAAAGGAAGGATAGAAAAAAGATTGATTTTGGCAGCTACCATACCAGAAAATCCAAGAAAATCCCTACACAACCTTGCCCTTCAAGATAAGTGAGCCAGGTCTGACAACTGAATAGCTACTTTCTACCAGCTTATTTCTTTAAAGTTGATGACTCTCCCGAGATACCAGAGCCATCATCTCTTCCATAAAACAGATTTTTGAAAGGCTGGGCCAGATGCTCAAATCCAGAATTAGACAACACAGAACCCATGACTGTAGCAAGCCAATCTGCAAATAAATATCCACCCATCTGTTTTTTCCTCAGAGGCATCTATCATACCAGTAATCCTCAGTGTTTCCACCTCTGCTATAGACAGGACCCTCCAGCTCCCTTGGTCCTGGGAAGATGTTCTCATGTTGGATGATGATGGTTTTGATCAGTTCATTGACATGAGCTTGACAAGAGACTTGATCATGACTTTCAGGCACAGACATCAGGGTTGGCCCAAAGCAGATGGCTAAGTTGTAGGGATCCATCATGTTCTCTTCACTGAACTGAGATAAACTGCAAAAGACAGAAAGAGGAAGAGGGCTTAAGAGCAGGAAACAACATTATCATCATCACCCACTGGAGAACATTATTAACTTTCATTTCTGGAACCCCTTTGAGGTTGCATTCACATCATCAGGGTGAATTTCAGCAAGGCTGAAAAGCCTGGGGGAGGCAGCAGGTGACACCTGCACATCCCCATGGCCCCTGCACCTCCAACTGCTCCTGGTTCTGCCATTTATCACCTTGCACCAGGCCCAGAGGAGGACCCTGGTGCTCTCAAGGATACTCACTGATTGAGGAATGCAAAGAGGTATCTCATTACAATCAGAGTGGTCTTGGGCAGGTTCAGCAGCACCTTTCTGATGTGTGTTGCTCTCTCTTGCAAATTATCCATCGCTGCAAGGGAGAAAGAGCAGCAGAGTCATCATCTCACCATACCCACCCCCAGCCACAGTCCAACTGGGATGGTTCCTGGGCAAAGTATGAAGAGCAGCAACCAGCAGGAGGAGGAGGAGGAGGAAGGAAGGGGCTGCCCATCTCCTGGACTCCTGCCCAGCATGGGGATGCAGAACCTGCTGGCAAAGCCTTTGACAGGGAAGGTCCCTGAAGATGTAAAACTTCTCTGCAAGTTCCTTCCTAGCGTGGGAGCACTGGATGTCATCTGTTTCATCTGTTTCACTCGTTCTGGCACAATAGCTCATTCAAGATAGCTTAGAAAGGTGGGTGTTTAAAAAAAGAAATTGTATAACACTCAAAGGCAAATTAACATAGTTAAAGGGTGAGGCAAAAAGCTCTGTGTGCAGCAGCCTACTGAGAAAGAAGTGGGCAGCATAAATAATCTCAGAAGGGAGAATTTTATTTGGAAGCAAATTTTTCTGTTCATATAATGTGAATTCAACTCTGTAAATGCATTTATCAGGAGAAGAAAACCATGAGCCATTTAGAAGCAGTTATCTTCTGATTTACTTCAAAGGCTGCTTTACTAAAGCTACTTTACTACCCTAAAGGCCATTTCACTGCTTGGACAATGGAATCATTCTTCAAGGCTGAAGGCCAGGGCAATAGCCAGGCCAGTTAAAATCAGGTTGTTCACACACAAAAAACCCCAAGCTAACCTCTGCTACCAGAGCCACCTCTAGAAACCATCAAAAAATGTTAACAACTCTCCTGTGACCACCCTGATGATTGACATGCTTTAGCAGGAGTCCACAGATGGCTCCTTGAGGTTATGAAGCTGAAAGGACTGTCTCAGAAAAATTCAAGACACGGCCCCTAAAGTCTATTAATTTCTAGTTCTTTGCTCATGAATTTAAAAATTGCTGTCAGAGTAAGGATGGCTGTAACCAGGGAAATGCCCAGGCACTGGCTGATAGAGGCCAGGTTACCAGTGCAACACAAAACCAACCAAAGTCATGTCAAAAATATCATTTTTGGAGCCAGGAAACAGGGGGAGAAGAAGAAAGTGGGAGACAAGACTGGAAAAAAATAAACCTGTGTTTTTTTACATCCTGATATACTTACTGACACAGGCAATTAGATCATGGAAGATATCCTTGGGGAAGAGAGGGTGCTCCAAGCCTCGAAAATAGAGCTTCAGAACTCCTGCTATTGAATCCATGTCATGGTCATTCTGGTCCCCAGCCAATGGATCTTCCCCTTCGTGGCAAGCAAAATAAAACAGGCAAGAAAAAAAATCAGAATAGTGAACCAGACTGCAGGGATGCACCTGAGCTGGAAAAAAAAAAAATGAATGCAGCACAAAGTTCATCCCCACCTACTCCAACTGCACGACAACCATCACTCAGGATGGTTGTACACTACAACCACGACAGTCAGGAGGTGGAGAAGGAGCTCTCCTGGTAGCCTGGCACTGGAGAAGCTCTGCCAGCATTCCCAGGAGAGCTGGGGCAGCTTCCTACCACACAGGCTGAGACCAGAGCCCAGGATGGATGGGACTGCTCCAGCAGTACCATTCCCAGGCTCTGAGCTCCAGATGTTTTGGGTAGGGTATTTGGGTATTTTGCCAACTTCACAGCTCCACCAGGTCAGTCCAGGAGGGGGGTTTCATCCAAACTCACAACTGGTGCTAAGGTGGGTGCTGGCTGAGCACCTTGCATGGGGCTCAGCAGGATGCAGACATCTGACACTGAACTGGCTGGGGAGGGAGTGCTTCTGGGACAGATCATTTGTCAGGGCAAGATCTGCCACAGTTTGACCATATTACAAAAGAAAAGATGCCCACTTAAGGAGTTGCTCCCTAGAGAAAACTCCCTATCAGATACAATTAGATTTAATGATGGGGCAATCCTTGAATTGAAGCAATATATATCCATTATGTGACTGAAATCACCAAAGCTTGCCTATTATCTTAATAACACACAGGATAATAAATGGGCCACTACAAGCCAGAGCATTATCCTTGGTATTAACTGCCACCAAGGGCTCTGCATGAAGTAATAAACTGCAGGGACGTTACTGTTGACTTTGTCAGTTCTGTATTTCATATGCTTAGAGAAACAAGTGAGATAAAGGGGGAAAAAAAAAAAATAATCACCTTTTTATTTCTGCATGCTAGTGCTGGAACTACTGGCTATTTACCCAAGATGACTGGGATTTCCTTTATTTAAAAAACCCTCTTTTATTCTGGTATCAAGCCTTTACTCTGCTTCCTCTGTTCTTGAGGATTTTAATTCCAAGGTGGAGATGAAGACAGGTGACATTAGATGCCACATTTCACTCATGTTGTGCATGGAACTCCTGTCTTCCCAAAATAATTGCTACACACAAGTAACTCCTGCTCCTCTCTTCCAACAAGCAGAAATACACACTAAGTACATTCTTTTAGAGCCATGTATTTAGGGAATACACAAGCAAGACTGTGAACCTGGAAGGGAGAAGAGCCCAGCAAGAAGCTGATGAGTCAGGAGGCTCCCAGCTGCTCTTTGCCTTTGTATGGGATGGTTCTTCACAGAGAAAATCAAATCTATTAAAAGCTGTGTCAAGTTAACAGTGTCGTGAAATTCAGCCTCTCACTTGCTGATATTTAGAGTAAATGTAGCCAAGCTGTGCCTCAAGAACACAGAAAAAACAGAATTGCATCCCCCCCAGCAGCTTCTTCAGAAAGAACAGGGAGAGTGGGTGGGAAAATTCAGTCACACCCAGTAATGAAATTCTCCATATCCTTTAGTGCTACAAACAATCAATAAACTATCAGACGTGAGAGAAGATTGAATTCAGAATATTTATTACCCAGACACCCTGCAAGATACAAACCAGAATGCCAAACAACTGAGTACTCAAGGTTAATGAGCACTAGAAATGTGTTTGGGATAGACTCAGGCAGGAAACACAAAGGAAGCAAATCCAGGCAGAGGCATTCAAAACATGCCTGGTCAGAACATTTAAACAAATCAACACATTTGGCAATAATTTGAGATTCTCCTTACCTCTTTCAAATGCATTTTTTATGTCATTTACTTCAACTTGTGACCCAGACACTCTGAAAATCCCTTCATGCTGCAAACCTGTAGGACAATGAGAGATGGTGATAACAATGGGATAAATTAAGCTGCAGCATAGATGGGAAAGGAAACACAAAAGGCAAAATTATGCTGTTTTAAAAGCCAGCTTTTTCTTTTATGCCCAGGCACATACAGAATATGTGAAACCAGAACTCAGCTCCGCAAAGAAAAAATACCAACCCTCCTTCCTAAACTGAGAGAGTAACTGGGTTGTAACAGCCACGTGTGTTGCCTTTTACCCTGAAGGATCCCCAGAGGGTTTTACAACCCAGAGAAAGCCATAAACTGTATCAGGCAGAAATAAAACAAGGCTACCCACACAATAAGTACTTTATTTTGCACAAGCAATACCACAGAGTAAACCTGAAGCATTTCATTACCCCAGCACGACCTGCTAGCTGGGGTTTAGGAGAGTCTTTAAGATGTTCTTGCTAAAAAGTAAGCATCAGCAATGTCATTAAACCCAATTATCCAGAAGGCAAGATGCTCCAGGATGCTCCCATCCCACCAGCTGTGCAAGATGAGCAGCACTCAGGGAAATCAACTTGGGTTCATTCAGACCTTCTAACTGTTAAATTACTGGAACTGGGAATGTGGCAACACCTTTGCTTTATTGATAATAATGGCAATAAACTCAGAAGCTCTCTTGCATTCATCTGTGGCCTCTTCCTCTCCATTTCTGCAGCTGTTTTGACTGCAGTGCAAGGAAACCTTGGTGGGTCAGGGCTGGGGCTGTGACACCCAACTCCCCACAGGGCCAAAAAACAGCCCCAAGTGCAGAGAAGCAGGAATAAAAATGGTATTCACATCACACCTACAGGCCAAAACTCTTGGAAATGTCAGGATACCTCCAACAGAGCCCCTGCCTGCAACATCCATGTGTCAGGCAGGCAGCTTAGTCATTTCTTCTGCCTAAAGTGGACTCGTACAAAAGTGGTCTCTTTTTAACTACAGTCTGTATCCTGTAAGGCCATAAGGCCACAATCTGATACTTGGATAAAAAAAAAAAAAAATCAGTTGAGTCTGTTGGAAAAATCTTTCTGCTGGGAACTAAGCTAACCCAGGAATACGAGCCTGAAAAATCAGATCTCCTGATGGCCCCAGTTTGCTTCCCTCTGCAATGTGGTTTCAATGATTTCTCCAGCCAAATGGCCACGTCTGGCCTTCATGAAGGATCAGAGCACTTGGTTCTTTCCAACCAATGATGAGGATGGGAATCTAGATTATAGTTTCTAAAGTGGTAATTAAACAAGGAAAATGGAACAGCACTGACTATCTGGCTCTGTGTCTTGGTTAATGAAGATAAAGTCATCCTCCTTCTGAATATGTTAATTAACAGCTGTTTCACATGCTACTAACAAATGATATTGATTTTAAAAGAAAACAAGTTACAATAAAGATATAAAACCTTTTACAGCATCCCAAGTTGTGAAGCAAACCTCTGAAACAGGTATAAATCATCTCAGTGCAGCACTAAGTAATCAATTAACTCACTACTTGGACTCCTACATTTAAATATTTGAGTACTCCTCCTCCTCTGGAAGAGCACAAGTACTCTTGGCAAAGGGCTCAGAGCAAGGTAAGCAGAGGAGAGGTACGAGTGATATCTAAGGATGGGAACCTCATTTTACAAGAAACAAAGGGATATTGTTGGGAGGACAACGTTTGCAAGGTCATTTATTTGCAATAACCATTTGGAAAAGTGATCTCACACACAATACTGCAAAAAAAGTCAGGGATAATTTCTTTATATTGCAGTCCCTGGGATTCCTCTGCACAAGCAGCATGTCCTGAGCTGCTCTGAGCATTTTTCAGAAGGTTTCTAATATCCCTGTTCATTTTACAGAAATACCCCAGGACCACAAACTCACCGTGCCTGCTAATGAATCGGATGCAGCTCTCCACAACCAGGGGAATGGCTTGGGAGGAATCCTGCACACAGAGAAATGCAAACCAGAGGAGCAGTCAGAATGCAAAGAGATGGCAAGAAGCCCCCCAGCCCTGTTTGTTACCTGGGGACAGGTTCCTCACCTGCTTCCTTACGGTGGAGCTGCGCCTGCCACTGATGAGACCCAAACCATCCATTGGTGCAGGAGGGAAAAACAGAACAGAAAAGTCAAAATAACCCTCTACTATCCTGCTTTTTCCTTTGCTCAGTATTCCAAACCGTGCATATTTTGGAGGAGGGAAGGAGCCAGATACACAAGTCAGTCACAGTCAGTTAGTCTCATTCAACGTACAGAACTTCAGGAAGATTTTAAGTGACTTTAAACCACTAAAAACCTGAAATAGACACGAGGGAGTCCACTGCTTTGACAAAAGATTGCCCTTGACATTTTAATTCCAACCATATGGAAATCTGTTCTACAGGGCTCCTCACTCAAGATGAAGTTTGGCCTAAATTGCAAATAGCACTTCTCTGAAAGAGCCACTCAGCAGAGGAGAGAAGCAGGGGGGATCCTGCTGGTTCCTGGTGTGCTCTTCACAGCTGCCATTGCTGAGTCTTTATTACAATTTCTGATAAGAACTCAGATAAATAAATGAAACAACCCCCCTCAAGCCCCAGCACACACTACTCTGAATAAACTTTTCAGGTTAAATCATGATGGTCTCTCATTTATTTATCTTGGTAGACATTAATTGGGAAAAAAAAAAAAAATAGGAAAAAAGGGCCTGCCTTGGCCAGGATATTTCCCCTCAAAATTTATTACTGGGGTTTAAAATTCCTATAGTTTCTTGTAAAAAAGAAGCATGAGAGATAATAATAGTGAGGCCCTAATGTAACATGTGAGCCAATTCCCTGCTAGGGCAGATGGTTGCTGAATTATAAATCAGGTGATTAGAACTGGGATTTTTAAAAAGACTCTGCAATGTGTTAATTCGAGGAAAATTCCTTTTATAAAAATCAAAACCACTGAATGAAAAAAAGAGAATTCAGATTCCACGGGCTGTCACAGACAATAAGGTCTATTTTAAAGTATTAGCAGTAATGATTCTTTGATATTTAAAATTGTTTCATGATGAATAATATTTTATTATTACAGACGTCAGGCTCTAATTAGGACCTGTCAGCTTTGCTTTGCTGCAAGGAATGTGAATGTAGTAATGACTCCAGATCAGTAGTAATCACCTTCCTTTTGTTAACAAGGCAGGATGATGCACAGCCCTTGCCCCAGCTCCTCATGCCCAGAGGAGCCCCCCGAATCCATCAATTTGGTGATGGAGATTGGTTATGTTTTATAAAAACCCCATCAGGAGAAGCTTAGTTATGGTTCTGTGATTGGTCCTAATTATAAATGAAAAGTTTATTCTCCAGGACCTCTATCCTGCTGCAATCCACTCCCGGGGCAGAGCAGATTTATTCTGGTATATTTATTCTTTATTCTGGAATAAAGGATTTTCTGATACACATTAGAGCTCAGCCTCATACACCAACCAGGTGGATAAACCCTGCAGAGTCCCTGGCCCCTCTCCCTTCCAGAAACTTAAGTGTGTTGAGAAAAATCTTAGCTTGAAGAATATTTCTCTGGCTGACTGTGACAAATTAAAGTTTCTTACACCTGCCCATCCCTTTCCTGATCTGCATTAAATGCATAAGGGCAAGAAAAAAAAAACCTGCAAGTCTTCCATGGGTTGTTTTTTTTGGGGGGGGGTTTGTTTTGTTTTGTTCTTTCCAATTCCCCTCAGTTTGCCAGCCTGTTGCACCAGGCAGCCCTGCCAGCAGGGTTAGAGCCACAGCTGTGCCTGCAGCAAGCAGGGTGAGCTGGTTTTGCAGCATCAAAAGCAATATTAATTACTCAGCTGACCAGTGGTTAATAAACATAAACTGCACCACCACCTTGCACTGATGGAGATGACAGCAGTGGTATTTCAAGCCCTATTCACAAGCACTGATTTGCTTATGCATTAGCTGAATTAATATGTTTTTCTAACAGATATATCTCCTGTGCTGGTAACTGATCTGAAATGGCAGCAACCAATTTACAGCAGATTTTCCTCAGGAAAAAAAAAAAATAAAAAATGATTCCCCGAGCCACACCTACCTGGCAAGGGAGCAGTCAGTCCTCTGACCTGGTAAGAACACAAAGAAATACAGCATTATAGGAGAGGAATGGGGAAATATTTGGAACTGCTTTGTCAAGTCAGTTTGGGAAGGAGGGGGAGAAGCAAATCCACCAGAGTGGGTGGCCAGGTCCCCACAGGGTCCCCCCAGCCCATCCCTGCCCCTCAGCTCCTCCACAGCCAAGCCAGGAAACCCAGCAAGGGCTGCCCCTGGACCCTTTCTTTGGGAAGTATTGTTTTTGAAAATGAGTTCCCTGGGTTCACAGGGTTCCCTGTGCATTCTAGCTGCTGACTTTTGCTGCCAACAACCTGGGCTTGTCAGCCTCCAACCCCCCTTCCCAGGGGAACTGCTGGGGCCAGAGATTTCTACTTCAGAAAGCCCCTGACTAAGACTGAAAACATTCCCAGATTTGTGAGCCCACAGGCTGAACGTGCTGGCATGAAGCTATTTTGGGAGACAGACATTTAAATGACACTTTCCACCAACATCTCCCTAAAAACATTTCCACTCACTTGCACTGAGTTTGCAGGGAACTCAGTCCTGACTTTGCTCAGGACTGCTGCTCACTGCAAAACAGCACAACAAGGAGCAAGAGAGGCAGAAAAATACTTTGTGCCAGTGGGAATTGTGCAGAGCAGAGCCCTCCCTGGCACAGATCATCAGTGAAACTGTACTGAGTTAAAACAGCTGAAAACCCACCTTCCCTACAGTTGCCTTCCTGCTCCTGGGGAGAGGGAAGAATGAACAAGGGAAATGCCTAATTGCTGATAGCTGACAATTAGTTGAAGACATCTCGATAGCCACTTCCCTCTCCCCATGTAAAGCCAAAACAGTGCATAATTTACATGAAAATGTTATTCTGAAGCAGAACTTCCAGCCATCTGTCCCACTGCCATCATAGAATATTCATATATATAAATTTCATGGCTGTGGCAACATCAAGGGGCTCCTGCATTAGGGTGACAAATGTGTACAGTAGGCAGGGACATAATTACTTGTAGATAGGAAGACTTGCTGCTCTTTTTATTACTGGAACTTGTCATCTTTAGATTAAGGTAATTTGCAAGAGGACTAATAAATGTCACCTGAGGATGGCCAAAGAAGAATAAAAATAGTGAAAACCCCATGAATTTTCCAGGGACTAAAGACATGCAGCTCTACACACATTTTTCAGTAAAGCTTCTAACCACGCTCCAGGGACTTGTGAAAGGAATTTTATTTGCCCATTTCCCAATTCAGTGACATTTTATGGACAAGTCTAGGCACAGTCCCCAGTTTGTACCATTAACCTGCTAGTTTGGGTTTGGAGACAAAATGTACCTCCCCTTTCTCAGCTCCTTTTGCTCCCATAGATGACAGAAGTGATTTTTTTTTTTTTTTCAGAAGCTGCTGCAGCTCAGCCTGACACACACTGAGTCCCTTCACAGAGTGACTAAGAAAGCTCTGGTTTGCAAAGCAGCCACAAGAAAACAGAAGCAGCCTTTAAATCTACACAGCAATACAGAAATGGCATTTCATTTCCTCCTCTTTTTCCCCCCATCACAGCTTGAGCTGGGTTCAAGGGGCAGGCAGGTTAAGAGGAAATAGGTCTCGGTATGCAGGGGTCAGCTATGATCTAGGAATGTGATTAGTCACAGGGGCAGCATGGGTGTCACTTGGGGATATTTAGAGACAGAAGAAAAATACCCTAAGGACACAAATGTTTGGCTTCATCCCCCCTTTCTACAGGGCAGCTGAAGAGATGACCAAGTTTAAACAATAATGATGCCAACATCCTCTCCTTGCCTTCTAGAGGTTTGGGTCTGATAAACGTGAAGCTCTTCATTACTGCAGCAATAAGTATTTTATTTTTATAGTGCTTTTTTAAACTGGGAGGGAAGCACTTCAAAGGCCACATGCTGTTTAAGCTTCATTCAGAAGATTTGCACACCATAAACTGTGGGGAGGCCACAGCTAAGTCAGAGATCAAACCAGGAGCTCTGCTCCAGCACCGAAACCCAGGAAGGAGTTGAGCCATTTTTTTGACCTGACATTTAGACTGTTAAAACCTTCTCCTCTGCAAATAAGAGGCAGAGAGGTTTCTATGGAAACTTGGATGCATAGTTTCAGTGTGTTTGGCCAACAGGATTTGCCCATACCATGAAGGGAAAGAAATCTTCCTTTGTTCTGACACTAATGCAAATGCATATTCAGCTCTGGCTGTTGCCCCTTGCCTAATGCCCTCTAGATAGGGAACATATTTTACATACTCTGAAATTTGTGTGTTATTCTCCTAATAAAAGGCTGAGCTCACATCCATTAGCCTGGTCTGGACTGAACCCAGAGAGAAGAGAAGCAGCTGAACTACCATGCAAAGGAAACCTGTGCCTAACAAGGCAATACCTCTCAACTAATCAGTCAACTGCAAATCCCAAGCTTTGCCCCAACACAGATTATTAAGTGAGAAGCAAAATGTGCATGTCTGGGGAGAGGCCAGGATGGGGAGTGGGCATATGCTTCATTTCAACAAACAAGCTTTGCCCAGGAGTGATTCATTGGGCATTTTCTGTTCCCCATTAACCAAGCAGCCACGTAGGTCACTTGGCTTCTCCATAAATTCATAAAACATGAGCATTGTCCACTTTGCATCAGTAATCCAAGGGGCCTGCACTCAGCTGCTAATGGAACAAACACAAGAGCCTGGCTAAGAGCAGTGACCAGCACAGCCCAGACTCACTTTCTCCCAGAGTCTTCTGCAGGAGGTCGTGTTTAGCTTGGAGCTTTGTGATCAGGTTCCTGCCTTCCAGATACTCCTTCATTTTCTGTGAAGGTGGGAAGAAAAAAAAAAAAAAAGAAAGAAAGAAAGAAACAAGAGAAGATCATGAGCAGGCAATTAATTTCTTTGATTACATCTTCAGGCTACTGGATCCTGAACATAATGGTGAAGTAGAGAACTACAGTGAAATTTATGGTGCTAAATGAATTCAGGAAGTCCTCCTGGTTTATAGAAGCTGAGTCTGTGCATATCTGCAGTGCAATTCCTATTGTTTCACTGTGGAATCAGCTGAATGTTTGGCATCTTTGAAGCCATCTGAGGAGCTGTCATACACCTCCTCTCCAGACAGGGAGAAATGGAAATGCACTTCCCTCCTGCATCACAGGCAACTGAATGAGCAATCTGTTTTAACAAACTAAAAGGCTGCTACTATGCTTATTCTCCCACTTAACCTCTCTCACCCCACTTTACTTGTCAAATTGTGTCTCTGCCTCCACGCTGGATGATGCACAGGGCTGCAGGGAGGGCATGGGACAAAACAAATAAAGATATTATTTCAGTTGGGATTTGTTTTCTTGGTGAAATATTATACAAGCATACAGCCATTTTTTCCCACTTCTTGCTGACTTTTTCACAGCTCTGCAATTGTTAGCTGCTTACAGCTCTTTCATCTCTTATTTTTGCAGCCCAGAACAGCACTATTTATCCACTCTGCATAAAATATTCTGCTGGACAGTACCATCCACACTGCCATTAAGACATGTTTCCACCCAGAAAACACATAAATAGCACATAACTCTTCCAATGCCACGGGTCATTCTTCAGCATCATGAGACATTTTAAAAATTCAGTTGGGAAAACGGGAAAATTAGGTGCAAAATTAATGCTCATCTGATCTGTTTCTCTTGCACTGGAAAAACTGCCCCTTGTAGACTGAAATCCTTGTGAAGGATATTGTTAAGTCTGGGCAACAGCAGATGAACCAAGCATCTGATTAGGCTGGTTCAAGAGAATCTCCATGCTCAGCTTTGCTCTGGTACAGTTATTTTCCCCAGGTTGTGCAGGATGGGACAGGTTGCACCTCTGTCCCAGTCCTGCAGGGACCCCTCTGCTCTGTAACTAACACAATGAAACAAAAACATAGCCCATCCAAACCAAGTCCTGGGGGCTTCAGTCTCTTTATTTGAACTTAGAACAGTCCCTCTCTAGAGAGGGAACACTCTGAGTTCATTTAAAAAGCTTTTTTTTTCCAGTTTCATAACCCTGGGCAGGTGGTCAGCCCCTTCCTCACTGAACCAGTTTCTCCACTCACTTTTCTCAAGAACCACTTTCACCTTCTACAAAGGCTTTTTAATTCTTCTAATTCAAGGCTTGACTGAAACCATCCTGCCAGGCTCTGCAATTTGCACAGAAACTTCAGACTTGGACTAAGCCAGACCTGCCTTGGCAGAGGAATGTAAAGGGCATTAACTAGAGCAAAAGATGCCCAAAGGAATGACAAAGTAACCAGCATAAGAAGTATGATTTTTATCTGCTATCTTGAAATATTTTTAAAATCAAAATGAACTCAACAGTTTAACACAAGTCTAATGTAGAAAAAAACCATTTAGTCTGGTACAGAATTCAATATAGAGAGCTCTTAGCATCTTGTAAAAATGCATTGACTCAATTAAAAGCTTATGTGAGCTGAAATTGTAAGATCATAATAAAACAATTAAAGAGCTAAACATTCTTTTACTTTGTATTACTTTTGAAAATTGATATTTACGAGCTATTAAGTTCTATCATCTCAGACAATTCCTTTCTAGATAAGAAAGAAATCAAATTTTACACAATTTCTCCACAGACTAAGTTTGCCTCAACAAAAGCATCCCAATATATTTCTGAAGAATTCAAAGCTCCCATTTTTAAAACCTAACACGCTGGCTCTGCTTGCCCAAAATCAATTAGAGAAGCATTTTTGTAAGCTGATAGCATCATTTTGCACTCTCCTGTGAGTACAGTTCTAAAGACAATAGATGTGCTTGTACTGGAAATTAAGTGCTTACTGTGAAATAGAACTGCTCTGTCTCCTGCTGGTTGGCCCTTCTCTTGGCAATGCTGGGTTTGCTCATGAATGTTTCTGAGACAGTGGATTTAACAGACTCCATGGAGTTGCTGTACTGAAAGCAGTCAGAGACATCAAAGTCCTCTATTGTGACTATATCCTGGATTGTCTGGAGTGTGGCTTCCATGGTCTTCTTAACCTGTCCAGCAAGAACCAGAGTACTTAAAAAATGAAGGGAGCATGTTGCAAGTAAGAAACCCAGAGAGTAAGTACCCTGGAGGGTTTTAGTGATGATGAGATATTACTGGTTTCACATCCTATGTGCCCTGTGTTAATTTTGCTCATTAACAGCACAGTCCATGTAAACAAAAAGCACAGAACCTGCCAGGAGCAGGGAACCAATTGTGATCTTACAGGCTGGGATGAGGAGGAGATGTAAGGAAATTCAACCTCAAAGCAGAGAGGGCTGGAACAAAGAAAGATCTTATAATTGTCTGCTGTAACTACATCAATGGGGCATCAAATTGTAGATAATAAAAGCAGGGCTCTGAGGCACTGGAGATTTTACTGAAGGCTAGAATCAACTTCTCAGACATAAAGGAGCCACAGATTTTCCCCAAGGAGGATTAAAAATCCTTGATCACCAAGGTGGAGATGAGGCATTTTGACCTGTCCCCAAACAAATGCCACTGATCTACTCTTCTCATCTCAGATGATCAATTACACAAAAATTGGCTCTTACCTGAGGTTATGCAAATTCACTCTCTTCACTTCAAAACACTAAATACCTCTTTTTCTCTTAGCTATCCAAATACAGCTTTTGCAGCACAGCAGACTTCAGGATGAGAAAAGAGACACAGGTACTTTGAAGGATCCTCTCCACACCCCCAGCTTTCATGTCAGATCACACACCAAGGTACTGCTGGCTCAGCTGCCTTATTCTCAGATCTTACCACAAGTCCTCATAAAAGAGGATCACAGCAATGAGATCCTTCCTACTGGAAGTGGTAAGAGGGGTGCTGATTTTTTGCTGCTTGGCTCACCTCTTCATTTTCAATCTTGAGTGTGGATAATCTGGACTGCAGTTGCTGGCACCTCTGCACTAGCTCACTTTGGACTGGTTGTTGGGCACACAGCTGTGACTCCTGGAAAAGACCATATTGAAAAGTGAGCAAGAGAGAGAACAACAACAACAACAAAAAAAAAATCAGCTACTTTTACTAATGTAAGCTCATCCTGTGCTTTGCAAGTCTGGAGGTGCTTTAATCACAGATACAAATTAATTCATGCTGCACATCGAGATGGGTTTGGTTTGATGCATCAGCCAGGAATCCTGGGCAGGGTCTGAGGGGCTCAGCTTGCTCACTGAACTACCTGCACACCACAGCAAGACAAAAAATTCACTGCTTCAGGGATTCAGCAGAGTAGAAATAAATAAAGAACAGGTTAGGGACCTGACAAATAAGCCAGAACAGTGGGTTTCCCTGTACAGTTAGTCTTATTCCACAGCATGAGGCAGCTTTTCCTTTCAGTTATGTTGTTGTTTTATAAAAAGGAAAATGTTGACCTCACTGCATAAGGCTGTTTTCTAAAGACATCAAATGGAATGAGAGTTTTATCACACACACACACATGTATTCATGTATTCAGCCTGGTCCATGCAGGACCATTGCAAGCAAGACTATCAGCCTGAATTTATAAACACTCATTCAGCCTTGAAAAGAGCCAAGATAAATGATTCAGTGAATGTGAGCTGCTAACTGAATGGCAGGCTGCAGGTAATTCTTTTTCTTCCCACGATCTTCCAGGATCCTACCAAAGCACAGAAAATATGAGAAAAGTCATTTGCAGTCTGAAGGTTTCACTTAGAGGGAAGAGACTGGCTGCAAGACACCACTCTCAGTTTTTCCTCAATATTTGGGAGGATAATCTGGAAATCCAGCCCACTGAGCTGAATTATTACAGTGTCCATGTGTTCCCATTTAGATTTGTGAACTGGTTTCAGCTTGTGTGACTCTAAGCAGTTCCCAGACAAGTAATTATATCTTGATAAACCTATAAAGAGAGATTCTCACTGCCAAAAATGAAACTTCCCTGACTGCCCTGTCTCACAACAAAGGTGCACAAAGCACCACTATGAACTCTTTGTGCTCTAAGATCCCACACTCAAATGCCTTAAAAAACACAGAGTTTAATTTTCTTATCTTGTTGCCCCTTCAAACCTGTGACTTCAGAGGCTGTCTCAGGGTGCAGGGATTAACTTGGGGGTCAGATGAGAGGTTAAAATCCTGTTTCCTATTTACATTTAGTATTACATCTAATTTAGCATTTTCATTTCCAGTAACTTTGATTACCAAAGAGTCAGCCCTATCCAGGCATCTGTGTCATCTCTGCATCATCCTGCTCTCAGCTTCCTTTCCTGAGGCTCCCTTCTCCCTCCCAAAAATAGAGCCAAGCAGGTGGCCTTTTAGTGGCTCCAAGACGAGGGAAGTCAAGAGGCAGAGCTGCAAGTGTTTACAGAGCTGGAAGAGGAGGAATATAAACTGACCATATCACCCATGTGTGGCTGAAACTCAAACTTCATGGGGGGGCAGAAGACATTGTTGTACATCTCCATCAGGCGCTGCTTGTCACTGGTGGCATCCAGGTTCTCAACAGCATTCTCAATGGCATCCAGACCCTCATGCTTTGACTGCTCCAGGTTTAGCTCAGCAGACAAGAATGTCCTGAGAGCTCTGTTGAGGCTAGCGTGGTATCCCAGGTCACAGCACTGCTGGAAAAACACACAAAACTCTCTATGAATAAGCAAAGAAATTCTGCAACGGAAATTCGAACGTTTCCGAAGTCTGAAGTTTTATAAATGGACAACAAGTCCTGGATATTTTATCACCTTCTTCTATACCAGAGTAGTATAGAACCATCTATAGAAGCATCTCACTGCTTGCAGAAGCATCCTGAGTAGTGGTCCTCAGAGCTGGCCCAAACCAGAACTCTCAACCTACAATCCCACACAAATGTCAACACCATGTTCTAATTAGTCACCAACACAAGTCCAGCTTAAATTATTCTCACAGTTTGCAGACGTCTCCTGGAATAGTAGAGGATTCATTTCGTGCTGGCAAAAAAAAAGAAAAAAAAAAAAAAAAGTACCCAAGAAGTGGATATGTTCAAGAGTATGGCAGTGGATTTCTTTAAATTCTAACCTTACTTCTAGGGCCACACAACACACTCCAAAACCCTTGCATAAAATTATTCAAAGAAAGAAGAAAACAAAGCCCTAAAGCACTACCTGAAGAAATAAGACACAGGATTTGGATTATCTGCAAGAATTAACCTGCAGCTAAACAATTCCACCCAGGGGAGAGCAAAGTGCTTAACTCTGTACTGCAGAGAGCCACAAAGAACAGAGCCACCCAAAAAGCCAGCAGCAATCAGCTGGGCTGAAACAGAAGAGCAAAAACTTCCAAACAGAAAGTGGTCATGGTCAAGAATTTCCTGCCTATTCCTGACACCAGGATGATGCCACTGGAAGACAATTGAGCAGCTTCATCTCCACCACGGATGTGCAGTCAGGTCCTAAGGTTTCAGATGGGAGAAAGGCACTTTCCATCACCTGATCAGAAGCAGCCTGAATCTTTCAGGCATCTAATAAAGTGAAAAGGAGCCCACCTTCTTGGAATTACAAGCCAGATTACATACGCTAGGAGAATATCCAGAAAGAAAGAGACCATCTGCTCCATTGCTGTTCTGCTCTGTAAGCAAAATTCACATGAAATCTCCTCCTCACCCATCATTTGGGTCTCATCACTGTCATTGTGTGCAAACACACAAAAAGAAAAAAAGGAGGGGGAAAAAGGAGGGGTGGGGGGAGACAGAAGAGAGAGAAACTGCTGGACCATTCCCTGCTTTCACAGCATTTCTCTCTCCAAGTGCTGCTGGGTGCCTGACTCCTGTGCCAACAAGCTCTGGCAGGTGTGGAGTGTTGTAAAAAGAGCTGCAGTTGCTGCATGGGCTGGAGGCTGAGAATGAAAGGCCATTGCATTCAACCAGAAAGAACCCAAACTGGCCAAAAAAACCCAAACAAAAGCTGCTTGATTGAGATTTTGCACGTGGGGAGGCACTCTTGGATCAACAGTCACTCCCAGCTCCTGCTCTTTCCCAGGCACATCTTTGGAGAAAGATCTTTGGAGAAAGAGCAGTTGGGCCACCAGGTCAGGCAGGATTAGGATCAGCTCAGATTTAACAGGAGCAGTTGCTCCTTTTCCCCTCCTGCTGTGGCCCAGATGGTTGCAGAGCCACCCAGGGTGACCAGCTTGTCCTGCTCCAAACACACCTGTGTCCAGAGGAAAGGGAAAAATCCAATGGGATTTCAGATTTTACACACCCCACCTTGCTGAGCAGCAGGATTGCACTGGAGCAGCCAAGTATTTCAGCTTTATGTTGCTGAAGCCATTGACAGAAAACATTTTTCAGTCCACTCCCCCACTTTAAGACTTTTAAAAGCCCAGTGTGCCTTATTTATAAATGTATCAGTCTTGTCATCCCTTTTCTGGGTTATATAAATGTTTGATGGAATGGTACTCCAAGGAAATCTATTTTTTATAAGAATTTAATGATAACTCCTTTAAATTCACTTCCCAACATGACAGCTGAATAACCCTTTGCCAGTCAGAATTTTTCAAGATTTAAGAAGAAGGAACCCTCTGTTTTAAAATGCATTTTACATTTGGAAGGGAGAGTATGAGTTCCTGGAGTCAACAGCAATAGTATAGTGATTCCTAGAAGAGTAAAATCAGCTTCAGGACTCACACATACACACGGTTTTTTATCTTTTTTTTTTCAATTCTGTCCTAGTGACCCTTTTATAAATATGAGTTAATACAAACTTCCCCATTACTGTAATATTTCATTAACATCAAAGAGCTGCCTCGGTCCCCAAAGTCAGGAAATTCAAAACTACTGGGCTATGTCAGGAGCAATTTATTGCTTTTAACTCCCAAAGAAGAATTAACTCACTGTTACCCTTCCATGCACACTGGAGGGCTAACACAGTGTGGTGGATAAACACAACAGGTCTAATGCCACTTGGCCCAACACAATGTACTTGTAAGTAACTTGGAGGATTGCTTTTATATTCTATTTCAAAATTCAATATCATCAAGTTACTAGATCAAGGAAAAGAATTAGGACCTGGCTTAAAAATCACATTTTTATTGAAGTCAGATGCTTCAGATAAACTTCACTGGTTATAATTGTTCATTTTTGATCCTTCAGATCAAAACTATTAGTAAATCTATATTCCCTACATCTTAACAACGAGATAACTGAACTCCAGCTCCTGTGCTCCCAGCAAGTCCCACTTTTTTCCACACTGTCTGAAAGCAGAGCAGATAATACTTTTAAAGATTATGAGAACCTGCAATGCAGTGTTAGACTGAGAGCTTTGAGGAACACGAGGGGGTTAAGCTGGGCATGGATTCAGAATCACCAAGGCTCCTCTCTAGGAAGAGTGACAAACCCATGGTGGTGGGACCTTGGTTTCCTGTCCTACACCACTGCCTGCCCTGGCCCAGCACCTCCTCCCAGGCTGGATAACCTCTGCTTGGCAAGGTACTGCTTCCAGGATGCACTTAAAAACTGGTCTGGGTATGAGAATCCAAATGGATTCTTCACTACATATGACTCAAGAAAGTGTCCTAAGAGCAGCCTTGAGCAGACAAGTGAACCAAGCACACCTGCAGCATTTGGGGGAGGACTTACAAATAGGATTTTAAAAGAAAAAATGAAGACAGCTCAATTATACTCATGTCCCCAAGATGAACCCCTACCTAGTGCTCTTCAGTCTAAAAATCTACAGGAAGTTCCCACCTGTTATAAAACCAGGATAGCACAGTTCAACCAAAAAAGGGCAGCAGGTACAAACACAACACAGCTCTGCAGTACAGCAGTTCTGCAAAAGGTGACATTTTAAAAGAACAGTATTTTTCCAAAGCAACCAGCACTGCAAACCCTGACCTCCAAAGGACAAGGTCAAATAAACACCTAGCAGAAGTGCACTTCATGGGATTTTATCACCATCTGAATAAATGTATGATACATACTGTTAGGTATTATGATAGCTGACTAATTAATAGTGATCTGAGTGCTCTTTATTGCCTGTGTCTAGAGACACTTCTGTTCATTACTCCCTCCTCCTACAAAGAAAACTCCCTTCAGGCTTTGCAGTTGAGTGTTTCTAAGAGAGACAGCAGCAGGCTGTCCTTGGCAAGCAGAATAAGATCAAGCAACTGCCACTGACCCAGACACAACATGTTCAGTGCATTTGGTGCTCCAGTTCTGCAGGATGAAGTGGTAGTTAAAGATTGGTGAAAATTTTCAGGATCATTTCTGCCAGTTGATGAGATGAGAAACGTCTATTTTTTTGCTGTGTGTTTTACTAAGAGCAGAATTGATGCCCCTTGAATACCATGGTCCTTCATTCAGCAGTGGAACAGCCTTCATTAACCTTGGAATATACAGAATTTTCCGAAATAAATTAGAAGCACCTTTAGAAAATGCTTCTTTGTTTCTTTGACTATCTGGAACACCACTTCTAGAGTTACTCCTTTTTAAATGTGCTACTGAGTTATCATCTCCAGGGTTTGCTTAAAATAGTAAATAGAAACTGTCAAGCAATAGTGTGACACCACAGCTGAGTTTCACTTTAACAAAGCAGCTCCTCTTCTACACCTTTCAGTGCCAGGTTTCACCAGCAACCAACTCCCAGTCAACCCTGTAAGAGCAGCTCAGCCAGCAGCTCAGTGACTGATTCCCAGGCCTCTTGTTACTCTCCCAGATGCCCACCCAAGCCCACCACAGCCCAGCTGCCCAGAGGTTCCCAGGTTTGGAAGATGAAGGGGGAGAGGCACACGTGAGGGTGGATGGCAATGAGATTCACTGCAGACACCCAAGCAGCAGCACTTACATCAATGAGATCAGAGAGGTCATGAATGTAATACTTGAACACAGATGCATTGGTGGCTTCCAGAGCTAGCAGATACTCATTTCTTGCCTTGATAGCCTTCAGTCTATTTTCTGTGTACTTTGCTTGCCTCTAAAAGAGAAAAGAAAACCCAAAGGTCTTGTGAGCAGCAGCACTCAGGAGCACCACAGCACGCTGAAGGACCCTTTCCCTGCTCACAGAGTTTTTGTTCATTTGGATTCTGGTTTTATCAAGCCCCAAAGCCTTAGAATTTACATTTACTGTTCTGATGGTCTGAAGCATGACTGGACTGGGCAGCTTGGCATTTAAAACCTGCTCTGAGAACAGCATGGGTCAGATCTTGCTGGCATGAAATGGTAAACCAAAAAAAACTTTGAGTCTGCTCAAGAAAAAAACACCACAACTTCCAAGAGGCAGTTCTTACCTTCAGACTCTAACCTTGTTTTAGCTTTCTGTGCCATGCGTGGACAGCCTGGGATAATGCACAATGCATATGTGGCTGTCCTGAAAGAAACCTGGTGCTGGATTTTGCCTCTCCTAAATCTGAATCAGTTGCACAAAAACTGAGACTTTGAATGTCACACAGAAGGGAACTCAGTGCCTCCTCTGCTCACCTACTCCAAGGGTCCCCTCCTCAAGCCCTGCACACAGCAGTGGCAATGCTCTGCTCATACCTTCTCCTTCATTTTCTCTATTTTCTTGACAGAGCTCCTTCGAACATGTTTCTCCTCAAACTTGACGTTGGAAGTTGAGTCAGGGGAGCGTGGAGTCTGCTTGTCCTCTTGCTTCACTGACTTCCCAATCTGCTTCTCCTCCTGCTTCTCTGCCTCTTTCAGTTTGCTCTGAGCACTGATGCTGTCAGCATTGTACATGTGGTAGGTTTTCATAACCTGCACAAAGTCAGAGAGCACCACAGTTTGATTTGCTGGGTTTAGCTGAACAAGAAATAGAGAATACAGATGTTTTTACCTTACTTTAAACACATGAAAAATTATAAGGGAGAACAGTATATATATATATATTTATATACACACA
Source organism: Florisuga fusca (assembly GCA_038090715.1). NCBI lineage: Eukaryota > Metazoa > Chordata > Aves > Apodiformes > Trochilidae > Florisuga > Florisuga fusca. Next base: position 2,141,574 of record JAAWXA010000047.1, on the reverse strand, counting down.
TATAAATACACACACACACATAACACAGATATCTATATTCATATCTGGAAAGCTCACAAGGCAGATGGGAGGAAAAAAAAATCCTAAGAACAAAGCCACATGCTGTGACATTTTCTTTTTTTTCTTTAATTTGGCCAACACGCTCCCCAAAGCTCTAAGTTTCTTTAATACAGCTATTCCCTAAGAGCTGCCCATCAGGTTTATAATAAATGCAAGACATCACATTAACTCAGGAAAAGCTTTTGGGCAGCCAGATCCGATTTCCAGCAAAATACTCTGGGAAATTTCACATCCCCCAAAAGTGGAACAGAGGAGGCACGAATGAAAGCAGCTCTCAAAAACAAATCAGAAATCTGAAATCAAAGTGGATTATTTTGCAGCTGCTTCTTTGTTTAACTTTGGCACGTGCCTTCTTGAGCAACCCAATAAAGGAGTCAGAAAACCCAAAAAAGATACAGCCTAAATCCAGCCTCCTTACTGTTCAAAGAGAGCTATATGCCAAGGCTGGAAAATGATAAGTTTTTCATCAGCAGGTAAGGCTCCAGAGGAGATGCCCATCAGTCTTTCATCTGGGTGAATCAGTCCTTTCAACACCCCAAATCTGGAGGAACTGAACTCAGTTCAACAGCCTGAACACAATGGCTGCAAAGCAACTCAGGTTCAATTTGCTTAAATCAAATTTGATACGAAAAAGTCATTCTGTTTACCTCATGCAATAAAAAGAGTAATAAAAGAGAGTGGTTCTTTTGCTCTGGCAGACCTGGTCCCTGTACTATATGGAGAACTTTTATTATAGCACCATTTTTATAAATAAGTCTAGATAAATATCCCCCAAAGTCACAAAAGAAACCCCAACCCAAACCCTATTTGTTTCACAGGATATTAATGTCTAGCTTTCTGTTAAGAAAACAGAACCCAAAAAACCCCAAAGGACACGATGTATCAACTGGAGTTTTTTTATCCACAATTACAAAGCAATTTACTTCACATACAGACACCAAAGCAAACATCATTATGATACAATTTTGACAGCAGGCCAAAAAAATGCACAGTTGCACAAAGACACCCCAATAGTGTCATTGCAGGATTAATAATGACCCTCCCTGGCAAATCCTTTACTTTAGGTTAAACCCCATTTCCACCTTTTTCACCTCAGTTTGAACCAGAAGGTAATTTTACAGAAGCAGGAGGCATGCTCTCTCTTTATGCAGTGATCAGCAGAGGATCTCAGATACAAAGAGATGCTGTATTTAAACATGAAAGAGAACGTGAAGACAGCCAGGATTAAAAAGAGACTTTCTGAATAATTTACACACAGACACTCACAGCTCCTGCATATGCTTAGACTGTAAAGCAGGTGTTTATAATAATAGATGCAAAGTGGTTTCTTTTCCTGGATCCCTGAAAGTGGAACTGGCAGAAAGCAAGAGAAGCAGAAAAAGCAATCCCAGTGTTAATGGTTTGATCCTGCTGACAGTGCCAGACTGGGAACCACCCCTGAGCCTGCCCCACGCCTGGCAATGGGCTCAAGGACTGACTGCACAGGACAACTCCAGGCAAAAACTTCAGAGGTTATATCAATCCCCTGCATTTTAGCTGTGGAAGGAAAATAAAAGACTTCCACCATTCTCATGGAACTGCATTTTGCCTGGAAATAGGGGTTCTGCCAGTCCTTTAGACAGTATTTCAAAAATACCAATAAAAGCAACCCCACCAGTGATGGAGTCCAGAGAAAAATATCTTTTACTATCATCTGCAGAACTGGCTTGGAACCCCTGCCTCATACTCTAGCATTGATAAAATACTGAATTTCCTCACAAGGTCAATCTGTCATGGCTTGAGAAACATCCCTGGATCATCATTTGAAAGAGTGAAGGGAAGAACCTGTACCTGAGAGCAATGACCCAATCTATCACTAGGGAAGGTCAGGAGATATTTTGTGCAACCAAACCCTGGGTAGGTTCTGCTTTTCAGGGAGAACTACCTCACCCACACCTGCAGAAAGCCAAATATATAAGGAAACACCAGGCTTTGCCATTCATTTCTGCAAAGAGGAAAAGCCCCAGTGAGCAGGTGAACTTTTATCAAGACATTCCTTCTCCTTCCCAAAGCAAAGCCCCTTGCTTGGGGTCTCCAGTGGGTACACTGAGAAGGAAAAGCACAGCTGGAAAGCTATGACTCTACAGGGAGCTGTTTTGCAGAAGGAGTTGAGGAATAAATAAACACAGTGTGTTCCCCCTGCTGAAGCTGTATGCTGCCCTCGGGATGCTGAGGCCACCCAAAAACCCAGACTGAAGATTTTCAGTGGGTTTGGAACAAATTCTCACATCTCTGACTCGACTCAAAACCAACACTGGAGCAGTAGCAGGTGTGAGCTAAGGTGAGACCCTTGAGAAGTGCAGCAAACACTTCCAGAGCTGAAACAATGTAAGGAGAGAGAGAAGAGAGAAGAGAGAAGAGAGAAGAGAGAAGGGAGAAGGGAGAAGAGAGAAGAGAGAAGAGAGAAGAGAGAAGAGAGAAAAAAAAAAAAGAAATTTATGGTGCTCTACTGACTGGTGAACACAAACTGCAAAGGCTGAGACATTTCTCAGTGCTCAGGCTGTGCTGTAGCAGCAGGCAGGGAGAAGTCAAACACTTCTTCCTTCTGCCTGAAAAGCTGCCAAGAAGTCAGTTTTGCTTTACCGTGTAGAGTTCATTCAAGACCTTCATCAAGTCTTCCTGGAGCTGCAATCCCACTTCCTTGCTCTGCAAGAAAACAGAGAAATGAAAGTTAATTGGGGAAGAGGGAAAAGAGGTGGAAGGAGGGAGAATTCCCTGCAGCTACAAATAATTTGAGCTCAGTTGAGGAAGGACCACTCTTTATGCTAGCAAATCCAGTAACTGCCCAGCCCACAGCCACCTCTGGTCAAATGGCACTGAAGATTAATAAAACGAAATGTCATATGTGCACAGTCAAAAAAAGCCTTACAGGATGGAGGTAGGGAAATTTCCACAGGAAATGGTATTTTCCACATTACAATCCTGGAAACACAGAGAGTTGCCCACACCAGCAGGATCAAGCTAGACTGTCACTGTAGGACAGCTTGGTGTACAGTAGAATATGGAAACTGGAGAAATGCAGGGTAAGGAAACCAACAGGAATTAATTCCTTTATTGAGCATCATATCACAAACCAGACAATACTTCAATTTTCCTATTTCTGAGGTGCAATTGGAGCTGGTGCTGGCAAACACTTCAGCTAAACACAGAAGAAGGAACAGGTAAGATTCTGGTTTTCTAATACAGACACTGGAATGCCCAAAGACATTCATCCCTCATTACCAGGAGATGAAACCTCTGTCTGCAAAGCCCTCTTTGAAGAACATTCTGCACACAAGACAGTTTGCATGCAAAGGATGGCAAAGCACATTTCCCACTTAATGAGTTCAGTGGTACTTTTAATCTTCACTTCATTAGAGAAAGGATTTCATGCTAAAAATGTCACTGCTCATATCCTGAAGAGCTCCCACCCATGGGAAAAGTTGGGGAATCCAGACACATCAAAAAGCAGCCTGAGCCAGCAACACACCTGGCAGAGCAAAGCTGTGCACACAGACCTAACCAACCCCTTTTTCTACAGCAAGAGCATAAGCAAGCAAGAAAAATCTCTATTTGTAATACAATTTACATCTTTCAGCCTACAGTTATTGAAAGAGGTTAAAGTCAATGAAGTTAGTTAGACCCAAACAGATGTTTCCTCTCTTTGCTACTGAGGACTCCAAGAAGTGATGTCCCAATTCTTATCCTGTTCACCCAAAGAGGCTGCTGAAATTATTTTAATTCACTGCTTTAACCCTGCTCTTTGGTCACATTACTATGCCTTATCATATCTTTGAAATGCCAGGAAAATCCATATCCATCCTGACAGGGGAGCTGGTTATCAATTCCTGCCTCATAGCAAGCAGCCAAGATTGCCACATCTCAGTGGTACACAATACAGCCTTTAAGGTGAAAAAAAAACACAGAAGAGGAAGGGAAACGAGAGAGATTAATCATCAACTCTTTACAAAACCATTTATTGGGTCAAAAACATAACTGAAAGGGAAAACTCCCTCAAAAATCCCCAGGATAAGAATAATGGGCAATTATTTCTTAAGCAAAGTGTGGGACAGCCCAGTGTGGTAGGAAGAGGCTTTAGAGTCAACCTGCTAAGCTGAGTACCAAAAAAGGGGGGAATATCTCTTTACCCCAACATTTCTATTCACAAAACAAACACTAAAGCCAGGCAGGCTTAACCACTCATCATTTATTAACTGTGTTTTCTCCCCATATTCCCACTAATGAGAAAGTGCAAATGTATTACTGAACAACCTCACCCACTGCAGAGATTTTTCTCATTCACCAACCACTAAGGCAGCATTTGCCTGACTGAACCCTCGTGCACTGCATGTCAGAGCTGTACAATATCTCCTGAGTTAATTTGATAGGTTCAAGATTATTTATGTCCACAAAGTTCAGGAAAAGAAAAAGATAAGAGGCACTGCAGACAAAGCCAGACTTCCACCAGCATTTCTGCTGAAGAAGTCGAGATAGTGTTAAAGCCACGAGGAATAAAATACTGATAAATCCAAAAGCCAAAAGTGAAAGATTATACAATTTCATATTAACTTACTCGTTTTTTGAATCTTTTCCAGTTCAGCAGGACTAAGAGTTTACTGTGTTTCTGAAGTAATGGATGCTTTAGTATTGATTGTTTATGCACTGGATCCATCCTGGCTCCAGCCTTGGCAGAGCAACAGGAGGTACCAGCAGCAGCATCCCAGGGTTGGGCTTCTGCATTTTCATCCATCTCCATGTTCCTAAACCTGCTCCCCAGGTGGCTAGATGTGCTACTGGAAAAACAACTGTCTGACACAAAGGCTAGCAAAGGGGAGCATCCTGCTTGTCCTGAGGAGTCTTTAATTTAAAGGCAAGAAAAACCTGGTGGTTCCCACTCTCCACAAAGAGAGTTTGGAGAAACAAGGTCGACAGTTTTCCCACCTCTGAAAGCACAAAAAACCTGAAGCTGCTGCTCCTCACTGCGGTGATATGGGTCACAAAGATTTTATGACTGTCTTTTTCTCAACGTGGGAGATGATTAATGGAAGTGACTGGCTGAGTCTGTTTTAAATGCCCTGAGCACTGAACTTTTCACACAGAAGGAGCTTTTCAGCAGCACGCTTCACTGTGCCTGGACTGGACCAATCATCTGCCTTTCACCCTGCTCTTTTCAGCCCATTTGCTTATTTCTTGCATTAAATTGCTCATTCACTGTACAAACTGCTGAAGCATCAATTATGCAAAAGAGATTAAAATGAATATTTTAATGCCGATTCAGGTTGAAGAAGAAAAGAAGAATTGTAAGTGCCAAATTGTCAAAACACCAAACTCTTTGTGCTTCCAAATGAGCTCTGAAGACAGAACTGCCAGACTGCTGGACTGGAAAAAAACCTTCCATTAAGATGAAGGTAAGATAGATTACAGGTGTCAGGAGAACAAGACCTCTGCAATGAGCACTGTTCATATAATGCTGCTCCCAGTACCAATTCCACCAAAAAAATAGAGAAAAAAGAAAAAAGTTGAGCTAGCTGAGCCAAACCACTAAAAATACATTGGAAGAAGCAGACCAGTTAGCTTAGGAAAGTAAAAGAAAATGCCTTAGACATTAGCAAAAAAATATTGTTGCTCAAGTGCTGGAGAGGGTGGTGGACCTGATGCACAAGGAGAACTTTTCTGAGGTCCCATGGAGTTCAAATTGCTGCTGATCTTCCCCACTGGCAGCGAGGCATGAGAGGCATCACTATCATGCCAGAGCATGGCATGGAATCCTGAATAAAATGCATGCCCAGACAAAACAGCAGCAGAGCCTCTGCAGCTGCAAACATCTTCAGGTACCAGTTTCTCTGTCAACGTCAAATTCTGTAATGTGTTTTTCAAAGGCAGCCAGAGTGTAGATTGCTTAAGCTCATAAACAATCTTCCAGGAAAAAGCAATAAATAAAAGCAGAAGAAAATCTGATAAATTTTATTATCTATTCCTTGCTGTACCTGCCACCAGGATCTACCTGTACATCCCTTAAAAGGCCTGAGGAAGGGCTTGTGCAACAAAACCTGATCTAATCAGCTCTAATAACAAACTGTGTGGACATGTAGGGAGGGGATGTGCCTACAAACCTCAACTCCTTATCCCATCAGAGCTAAACACTTGAACTCTTGGATCTGGGAGATGACCTAGTTTGATCTGCATGGTTTTAATGCTTCTGGAGGTATTAAAGGAGGGGGTGGGGGGAGCAGGATCCCTGCCCCACCTCACCTGTGCTGCTGCACAGGTACCTGCTGATCAGGCACAGAAATGAGCTTCCTTCCCTCTGCAAACCAGGGAGATGATCAACAGCACCCAGCAGAAAAAGGACAGTCCTTTCAGCCTGGTGGCAAAGTCACTGCTGCCCGGGAGTGCCAACTTCCAACCCTTTTTTCCCCCCGTGGGCTGCCCTTCTCCTGCCTTTTTCTTCAGCCCAAAGTCAGGAAAGCAAAAGGAGCTGCTCCAGGCGTGCACATGCATCCACATACAGGCTCACACATGCACACATACTCCTTTGTTACAACAGGGTGTACAGGCACCATGTGCAGAGCTGGAGGTTGCTGCCACCCCTCTCTCTGGAACATAAATTCCCAGCACGCTGTGCCAGCTTCTCAACGGCTTCTTTGTTCCAGCCTCCTCCCCTCCACCTCCCCTCTAATTTAATCAAGATGTTTTTGGGATCTACTACAGCCCTGGCCTGGCTGTTCCGCATTCCAGCAAACATTAACGACTTCAGCTTCAAAATATTTCAGAGGAGGGGAGGAGGGGGGGGGGATAATAAATCTGAGAGCTGCAGAATGCTGTCAAACATTTTGCGCCCTGGATCTCGAGGCTCAGCAACGCGGTTCCAAATCTGATAGAGAAGATGGGAGGGCTTCAAAACAAACACACCATGGAGCTCATGAGATGCTTTCTGTATCAGCTCAACAGCAGTAGGGAAGTGCTCAGAAAGCACTTGGTGGGGAATGCCTAACACACCAAGATAAGAGATTTTTATCTAATACGCTGCCTGAAATGATGCCAGTCAGTGACAGGGCTGAAACTGGGACCCCAGTCTGCTGGTTCTCAACACTGCTCTCCAACAAGACCATTTCTCTTCTCTTTTTAAAAGGAATAATTAAAGGTAGGTTGGTAGAAACCAAACAGAAAGTGTTGTACTGGTTTTTATATCAACAGGGAGAGCTGGGAGGGAAGTGGATTGAGCTCTTTCTGATGCCAGTGATGGAATCTGCAGAAGTGTAAGACCCTTTCTATTCCTGTCTAAATCAAGATTATAATACAGGCTATTTATTATGCATTAGTTAATATCTACTAACAAAATCTGCAACAGAGAAGGCCTGGCAGGTAAAATTTCCCAAGATCATACACACAGCACTTACATAGAATTTGCTTATTAAGGCTTCAAATTCTTCATAGGTAGATTCTTGATAATGCTCTTTTTTTCCTTTTCTTTTTTTTTTTTTTCTTCTTTTAAACAGACCTGCCTTTAATTCACTTGCAGGCAGTACCTAAATGTGATTTATCACACTGGGCTCCATCATCACCATCACTCCAATCCACTTGTTATGAATGCACCCCTTATTTCACATGGATGTACTCTCAATGCCTGTTACCCACCTGAAGCTTGAGCAATTTTTATGCTATTCTCTCTCAAAACTTTTATGGAGAGAGTGCCCAGCCACAATCCCATGGCCTCACAGAGCAGAAATTCTGCAAAGATTTCTTCTAAAGTTTCAAGCTCTCCAGCATTTAAAGAAATGCCAGGAAAGCAAAATCTGTGAGGTACAACATAGAGGTATATTTTGGGTGCTAGATATCAGTTTGCAGTTTAATGCTCCATTATGCATTGGTCAGTCATATTTACATTACAGCTGTATTATCTGGTTTTCTCCACCATTTCACTAGTGATTTGTTTCACTACTATGTCAGTAATAAGGAATTTTCCTTATTACAGCAGAATCCTGTCCTCTGAAGCAGCCAGTCCTACATGAAACCACATCACACTGCTGCTTCCCCTACTCTGGGCTGAAAGAGTTGTTTCCAAACAACCCACACACCCCTTTTTTTTTCTCCTGTTTAAATGTTTTTTTCCTGCAGGATTCTGTGCTGATGCTATTGAATCTTGGGCTTCAGGCACTCAGTCCCAACAAACCAATCAATTTTATGGCTGAGAGCATTCATTCTTGTTGTGAAGCCAGCTACATGTGCACTGATTGAATGAGCCACATGTGAAATGGGCTTCAGGAGGTGGCAAGACCCACCAGCAAGTGGTAAAATCCTGGAAAATATTGGAAGCAATATTTTCTAATTCTGCTCACAGTTTTAATGCCCTGCATGACAGCTTTGTGCTGTCGACTTTCTCCAGCAGCCTTTTTCAAACTGCTTTGATTTATCTCTAGGAAAAACTGACTGGAAGGATCAGAGTTGGATGAATGACCTGGAGAGCAGAAGTGCTGGTACCTTGCTCCTGGCTGACCTGAATTCACACTGCAACAGAATAAAGCTGAGCAGCCTGGTGGAGTGAGACAAAAAAAAGCACCTAGGAAATTAGAAACAAAATGCAGGAACACTGGACTACTTTCCCACATTTAAGAGGGCCAAATGCAGCACGTTCCTTGCCCAATCTATATGCCCTATTAGTGACACTAATAGCTTGTTACATATGTAGTAAAATTACTCCAGTGGTAGCCTTTGGTATTGAGTACATCACCCTGGGCAATAGGCTCTGATCCCATCACTGCATCTGAGCAGGTACAAAGCAGTGTAACAGAAACCATCCACTCCAATTACAGGGGGGGGGAGAAATCAAATCTCTCACTCAGAAGCAGGTTTATGTACTGCTACCCCAGATAAGAGCAGCACACGAGTTATTTCACTCCCTCTCCCTTCCCTCTTTCCACTTGTTCTAAAAATAAGCTGGTAGGAAACCCAGGAGATTTTATTTCTGCAATGAGAAATCAGAAAGCACCGTAGCACTGCAGGCCTCTGGGGGTTTGAACATTTGGGAACACAGGAAAAATTCCCCATTCCTGGTTCCTGGGGCAGAGGAAGACTCAGTGAGTAAGGATGGGAGCAGGAGAGCAGGCACACAGCACAAACTGCCCAACTCTGCACCTCTGGGGCAGTTTTACTCACCTGGCATTTATATATTTGTATTTTCACACTGTTAAGGAGAAATACTTCCACAAATGCACAGTATTCTGGCTGGTGCATTTCTTTCATGTGCCTGGCTGGCCCACATGTGGTGTATGAGAAGATTTTTTCATATTCTCCTACCACTGCAGCACTGGGATTCGCTGCAGCTGTAAAGTAGGTCATCTTCAGCACAGACCCCTTCAGAGAATTAATAAATTCTTCCTCCTTGATTACTGCCAGGCTTTTAACCAACTCATAGTGGATTTTTCATTTCACATCAAACACTGTGCAGTGTACTAGCAGATAAAGGCTACACATGTATATATAATACCAAGGGATTCCACTGAAAAGATACATCCCTAGGCAAGAAAACCTGAAAACCATACCAGGAACAGAAAGGTTGCACTGTGCAGAGATATCAAGGGCCAGATGAAAAGGAGAGGGTGGCAGGGAGGTAGAGTGAAAGAGGGAGAAAGGAGGAAATCAAAAGGGGCATCAGCTGAAATGGAAGAGTATTTTGAATACATGCATATAAATACATAAATTAAAAGGCCACGCTGGAGGAGACTACTCAGGAAGAAATCAAAGGAGTGCTCTCCCCAAAAGCAGATGGAGGAGTGAAAAGGAAGGTGTGTGAGCACAGGCACTGATAATCAGCACAGGATGGTGCTCAGGAGAGAGAGAGAGGACCAGACTAGCAACACTGGGTGGCACATGGGCTTTAAACTTCAACCCTGGACAAAAAATCCAGGGCTAAACTGCTGGACAGATAAGAAAACATTACCCCCTTCCAAAGGTGTAACAATTTATTATTAGGACAATTCCAGCAGTTGTCTCCCCAGTTTTATTTGCTCAAGAGAGGTTATTTATTTCACCCTTTATCTTCCTTTTCTTTTGTAGTGGAGCAGAATTACAGACACCACTTCTGGGGCCAAACACCAGCTCCCTGCCCATGCCAACAGCACTGAGCTGCAACCACTGCTCCAGCAGCAAGCCCCTGCCTGGCAGCAGCCTTTGCTGAAATGAGAAACCAAAACAAAGGGCATGGAAAGAGTACAGTGCCCAAAGAACACCTACACCTTAGGCTGGCAGGTCCCAGTAAGACATAAAACTATTCCTGGTGCAAGCAGCTGAGTGCTCAGCCATGGGAAGGTTTTGTAGAGGTATCCGAGGAAGTAAACAGACCCGAGAGCAGGCAGAAGTGGGGCTGACACACACTGTACATCCAGCACCACTTCAGTGCTGGCTTTGGCAGCAAACACAGATTCCCTTATCAGCAAAGATACCTTTGAAGTGGCTGGCAAGCCTCCAGCTAACACTCCAACAAATAAGACCCTCCACATCGTGACACAGGCCTGGAGAGGGATCTCTTCATCAGCAGACACCCGAGGCAAAGCTACAGACCATGGAGCTTTCCCAGGACACTCCAAATCCAAACACCACACACACAACCCCCTTGAATAACCTCTGTGCAGTGCAGGGACCACCACTGGGATTTCAGAAGTTGACCCATTTCCATCCAGGCTCAACCACCAGCACTGCTCTGCCCTTTCCTCTAACCGGCCCGAGAGGTCCAGGGGTGACCCCACGAGAACCTCCCTCAGCCTGAGGCTTCTCCACTGGAAAAGACAAACCCCACGTTGCCATTACACCACAGAGAGACCCCCTCCTTGCCCACCTGGGGCTCTGTGCTGTTCCAGCTGCCAGCCAGCCAGCTCCCAGCCCGCATCCCTGGAGGATGCAGCTGCTTCCCAGCAGGTACCTTATCACACCCACCCAGGCTCCTGCAGCCCACGGGCTGGATTACAGCTGCACTCAGATCTCTTCTTGTCTGAAAACCCTCACCACTTCAGACACAGTGCAAGATAGAGCAGCTCAAGAGCTGAGCTACAACAAGGGCTCTGAAGTGGGTCCTTCTTCCCAGCCTGCCTGCTCCTTCCCAGCTCACCTGCATCACACACAGCACTGATCCGAGGAATCCCTGGATTACATGTGGCCCAAGAAATGGATCTCAAGCCCCAGGTTTTCATTTCAAGTGCCCTCAGCAAACCAGGATCTCTGTAGCACCATCCTCTCCGTTTTTCATAGTGTTATTTACAACCCAGTGAATTGTTCTGAAATGTAAGTCACTGGAAGAGCTGCAACCAGGCAGACACATGCATAACTTTTTAACAGGTATTCTCCCAACATAAGGGTTGAAAGGGTGTTCCTCAGGCTTTCAAATAATGAAGTGTGTCCTTGTTTTTCACCCAGTCTCCCTGTGTAGCACGAGACAAGGCCAGAGAACTCCCAAACCAGCAGGAAGATTGGCAGCACCATTCCAACAGCCACAATTTCCATGGGAAAACAGGAAAAACCAAGCTCTTGTTTTAAAGCAAAGCTGAACGCCCTACGAGCATCCCAGCTAAGGCTCTTCCTGCTGCAGGCAGCATTTGATTAAACTGCAGAACACTTCAGCTTGGCTGCTCTGTGTGGGTGAGAGCAGACAGCAGACAGTGCAGGAGCAGCGAGGGAGCTGGAAGGTGGCACAGGAGGGGCAGGAAACTCCAGTCTCAGAAGTAACACAGCCAGTTAGTTCACTGCCACAGCCTGGCTAATTCCACCACACTCCTTCAGCTGAGCCATTCAGAGCTCCTGCACATTTGGGTTCTGACTGGGACCTCCAAATTTGCTTCCACAGCTTCATGGAAAGGTTTGCAGCATGGCTTGGTAGCATCATTTCCCATGCAGCTACATCTGGTTCAAGGCTGCTAGAGAGTGCTCAGTTTTCTGAGCTGTCACAGAGCATGGAAGCTCTTCTCCATCAAAAAATGGGAAAGGATGTCCCAAGTTTATGAGAGGATAGAAGCAGCTAAGGGAGAAGGGAGGAGAATGGTCTTGTAGATTTTTCTCATCAACAGGACTGGCTTCTCTTTGGGCTAGCAGCATTTCTAACTCCTGGTTAGAGGTATAAAAACACATGCCAGTCCTAAATTCCTTGCTGCCACCTGGTTATTCCTCTTCAATACCTACAGATACTGATCAGAGAGGCATCCTGACTCTGCCAGCCACTTGCTGAGCAACCCTGGAAAAGTGACTTCATCCACTTGTCCCTGTTTTTTTTATCCAGAAAAATGTACCATTTGTCTGCTTATGGTCCAGAGAAACCCTGATGATTGTCTGTAATACTCTTGGGATATACTGAGGGGTTTTAAAAATAGATGGCTTTTTTTTTTTTTTTTTTTAAACCATGAAAGATAAAACTGATTTGCTCTATTTTAATTACACACCACAACTATTTCCTAGCCTACAGTAGTTTTTGTATGGATCCATGCTGCTTCTTGTGGCTCAGGAAGGGGAGACACTCAGTGAAAGAACACAAGGAGGAGCAGATCCAAGTTCAACCAAACTTCTCTATTTATCAGCTGCTATCTTATTCAACTAGGTGACTCCCCAGATAAGACAGGATGCAATTGTTGTTTTGAACCACTCAGCACAAGTGGAATAGCAATCCAATACCTGCTTTGGCCTCCAGCCCATTTGGTATGCCTGGCAAGCAGGCAGACAAGTGGTAGGAATTTAGTAACAAGTGCCTTTTTGTTAGCACAAATTAATACAAGAGTTTACATTTGGTCTCTGAGAAAGAAAACAGAGAGGTTTTTTGTTGTTAGTTGGTTGTTTGTTTTCTTAATGCCCTAATGCCCCAAAATCAAATAAAGCAAGGTGAGACCATGCTTATACAAGGGGCTGAAAATCAAGATGCCAGTTTCCAGCCAAACTGGGATGGGATCAGTTTCCATGTACTTCCTTGCTGAGGCATTTTCTCAGCCACCTTGCTCAAACCCAGCCCTTGTTGAAATTCAGTGGGGAGATTACTTATCCTTTAGAAGGATTAGAGGAATTGAAGAGGAACTGCCATTCAACAATCCTCTGTAAGTCTCTCATCAACCACCATGTAATTACCAGAAAGTTTTAAAAGGTCAAAAAGGTCTCAGTGTGATGTTACTTGAAAAAGAGAAGGTTCCTCTTCTCCTTGGGTGATGTCTCAAAAAAAAAAAAAACCAAAAAACCAAAAAACAGAATTAAAAGAGAAACAGAATGTAACACTTCAATGTATTTTTTGTGCTCCACCAGGAGGAAGAGCTCAACCTGTGTATTTCAGAAGAGGCAGACAAAACCAGAGGGACTGGAACACTCAGTTACCTTCTTGAAGAGACGCCCCGAATCCTCGCTGACCTGCACAAAGCGTGGGATGATGTTGTTGAGATAAATGTCACTCAGGGTGGTGTGATCCCTGCTCTCCCTCTTCACCTGATTGAGCAGGAGATTCCAGCAATTGACAGGGGACAGCACATTCTGATCCTTCCTGTAGGGACAAGAGAAGAGAAACAAGAACTGGTTAGGAGTATCTCAAGTGGCCAAAACGGTTCTGTTAATGGGCGTCTGGAACTGCTCCAGTACCCACAGATCTAAGGGAGAGAAGAGCAGAGAGAGGCTCTGAAATGGGTATTGCACATACAGAAAGGATGCCCTCAGTTACAAAGCACCATTCTCCTGGCCATGGGCTTTCATCCCCCAAGAAACAGACCAGGCAAGTCCAAGCCACAGGATCCCGAATGCAGGCTCATTTTTAAATTCTGAATCCAAGAAGCTGTGCATAAATTGCAGTGCCTGAAGGAGAGAGATGGCTCCAGACTCTGACAATAGCTTTCTCAGTGCTGTCTCAGGCTTTTGTGACTTAATCACAATAAAGATTTCAGGCACCCAGTAAGCTTACTAGCATCTGCATAGGAAACAAACTTCTGTTTCACATACAAAAACAATTATGTGCAAATATCTCTATCTCTCCTGAGCAAAAGGGAGAGCAACATTCATACAACAAGTTTTACTCTCTCATCTTTGAACTTTCTCCACCTTATTACAGCTGATTCACTTTGCACCCTGCAACACAAAGGGCAAAAGGGGAGATGAGAGGAACCTCCTTTGATTTGGATCAACATTTCATCTACTGACAGGAGGAAGTCACTTCTTCAGGCACCATTTCATGGCAGATGGAAGCAAGGATGTCAGCAGCAGCTCTGCATGGTCCCCCAGCAGCCCTGCAGCAGAGTTTGGAACTGGCAGATCTAGGTGCAGTCTTCATCATTTGCCTCCCTCTAGGTCTGTTTATCACTTGTTACAGGACAGAAATATTTTATTTAGAAAAGAGTTAAGTCAGATCTCTAGTGGAAAGCCAAAGCTCTTGATCATTGTACATAACTGTACCCGATTTCTTTGCTCTGAAAAGAAATGTGGTTTAATTTCCATTGAAAAAGGGAATGTTCTGCACTTAAAAGGACAGCAATCACTGCTGGAAGAAATGCCTGACAATGTGAAGATGTGAAAATTAAACCATGGCACTTTCATTACCCTTCTCATAACATCAACGGTGAGCTCTGTAGTACAAGATGGATAATTTTAGATAAAGAAGAACAGTTTCACAACAGCTGATCTTGATGCTTTGTTTCTTTTCCTTTAAAAAATGAAAAGCTCAGGAAATTACTGTAGCTTGTGATCTGGACTGCTTCGAGCATGTGTGTGTGTATAATGGGAGGGGGTATATAAGGGATTCTGGGCTTTTGCTTCTCCTCATGTTTTAAGTAAAAAAAAAAAGCAAGAAAATAACATGTGAGAAGGCACAGATTTTATCTAGAGACAGTATTTGCCTTTGTATTCCAGTGTCCTGTACTTCAGATACTGCTGACATGCACAAAACCAGATGGAATGATCAAAATGCAGAACTGCACAAGGTTGAAACTGCCAGATGTTGAGCTATATAAATCAAACAGTCACCCCTCCTGATCTGCAATCAGAGTTTGCAGCACACTGCTTGTTTTGTTGACATGCCAAAGAGCTCATTAGTGCTTCAAGACCCAACTGATAGAATTGTGACTCTCCAGGCAATGCCCAGGCTGCAGCCAGCCCTGGAAGGGCTCACGTGCAGGTGAGGAGCTGGATGCTCCAACTCCTGCTGAAAAAGAGATAAAAGCTTCCAACACAAGAAACTGCAACAGACATATTTTGGGTTGTTTATTTCTTTATTTAGGCAAGACAAGGAACAGTGCCCAAGCTTTTTTCCCCAATAAAAATAGGGTAGGAGGAGAAAAGGAATCACTAGAAAGAGTTCCTGCACAGGGCAGAGCTGGGTCAGAGGTGTTCTCACCATTCTCTACTAAAAAATAGTGGCTCAGGTAGAAGACAAGAAGCAAACTAAATAAGAAAGTTGGTTTTAAAGAGATGATTAAAAGGAAGAGTATTAGGAGATGATGTAAGTTGTGTGGTTAGCTCCTTCACACCAGTGATACCAAAGTGCTTTATGCACTGATGCATTTAGTATCTGCCCTTGGAAGCTCCAAGTGAAAATGAACCAACTACCATAAAATGTTTGGGAATGAAACCTGGCAACAAAAAGCTCAGGCTCTTCACCAGCTGATCTTGTTCTAGCTGTTCAAAATCCTGCCTCAAAACCCTCACGAGCCTGTTGCTGCTTCAGCACTTTGCTGCCTCACTCCTTTCCCAAGAGCAGAGCAGCCCCAGATCTCCTCTGAGCAGCCACAAGTCCAGCTGGGTGCAGGATGCTGATTCACCTTCTCAGCCTTTGCACCATCCTCATCTGTGGCAAAACCCAAACCCAAACCCCCTCATCCTTCCATCTCCTTCCTTGCAGTCTCCACCTCATCATGAACACTCCACTGAGAGCATCTGGACACCAACATCCCCCGAGCATCTCGGAAGCACCAAGGACCAAGGGTTGTGACTCTAGCCCAGAATAGCTGCAAGGGACAGAGAGCAGCAGGGGACACCAGTGCCTTGCTTTCCAAGGAAAACTGGAGCACCAAATGGGAACCAGAAGGGATGCAACAGTTAACTGGACAGTCCCCAGCTGTCCAGGCTGCCCCACCACAACCCCCGGAGCTATTCTAAGGCAGCACATAGCAGGAATACCAGGAGCCCATGAAAAGCCTGGTGAGTAAAACTGCTGGTGTCTAATGGCGCCAGATGGGTTGTTGACACACTGTGTGTGGTTAGACATGAAAGGCCATCCTGCAGGAAAAAAAATCACCACAATCCCACATGCTTCCAATCCACCAGCAGGATTGTCACCTTCGGCTCTGCCCGGCCAGCGCCGCACCCTGAGCTCAGCCTCCTGCAGCCACAGCTCTGCAGGCTTCCAGATTTTTCTTTGGAATTCCTTTAATTTCTTGGTGGCTGTTGGCCCCACTAACCCCTTCAGTACCTTGGTAAAGTGGCCTGTCTTGATTTTGCACAGGTTCAGTGTTTTCATGGCAAGGTTTTTAGAGGAGGCAAGGCATAAACTCCCTTCCCCTGTTTGCTAGTGAGAATTTTCTTAGCACTGGCAAGCAGCAGGTAAAGGCAAACCCTAAGACAGAAATGAAACAGAAAGAAGAAGATAGTTACTTGCTTCAAACCTTCCAAGTACCCTCTAAAACTTACACACACATTAACTGTTGAGGCACCTCGAAAAACAGAGTTTTCTGGGGTGGAACATGGCAACAGTTTTCACAACACGGAGCAGAAGTTATACAACTGTTTACAACAGACCCTTTTCTATCATAACCACAAGCAGATGGCAGAGAAGCAAATTGTGATTTCCATTAACCATTTCCATTCTCAAAGGAGCTGGAAAATATACTCCACTTCCAGTTTCATACCACCCCAGAGAAGGGATGAAAAATGGGAAATAAAACACACAGTAGGCACTGCTGGGTGTAATCAAGAGCAAACTTCATGTCCACAGATTCTGCAGAATGACTGGAATCAAGATTTGCCCTAAAGAGACAAAATTGATGAGATCAACCCAAACACTTTAGGACCTGGATATGAACTTTCCCAAGTGCTGGCAATTTCACATTCACAAGTTTAGCTCAAACTTCTGCAATGAGAGGAGGAGGAGGAGAAAGAAGATGCCAAGATCCAGGATTATTCCAAGCACTATTTATACTCATTTAGAGATCGTGTGATGATAGTGGAGAGTTTATTTAGGTTAGCCTAAATTACACCAGATCACAGCAATCAGGAGGGTTTGGGAGCAGGAAGAGGAAGCTGTGCACAGATTTTTAAGGAACCACAAAGTATGAAGCTCTGTGGTTTCTCGGGTGTTATCTTGATCAAGTCCTGTGCAACTTCAACTTCAAAGGTTTCAATCTGTCTCAAAAGATCAGAAGGGAAGATTGAGTCCTGAGTATCTGAAACTTCTTAATTAAATTACTCATTCATACAAGGAACTCACAAGCCAAGATTTATCTGCTTTAAGGGAAACAGGAGAGTGACAAAGGAGACAGTTGGGCATTGCAAGGTAACCCTGCTCAGAGCAACAGCAGAAAAATCATCTTAAAAAATAACCTCCTTCCCTCATACTAGATGTAAAACCATCACTCCACACCAACAAACCAGGAACAGGAATATTTGGTTTCCATAAGGAGGGTAAGATGAAGTCAGATGAAAATGAAAATATTACTAACTTGGAAGAGAGAAACATTTAAATTAGCACAGGCATGGCATGGCATCCATGTGGCCAGAAAACTTCTCTGACCACCAAGATCCACCCTGGGGTTTTACAGCAATTTTTGCTGATGTGTCCTCAGCTCTTGGGGTTCAGTGAGGTCACTGAATAAACGACTGCTCCATGTTTAGCAAAATCTTCCAGATGTTACTTGAAAGTCTCAGAAAAAAAAAAAAACCCAACTCCAAACATTCAAGACTCGGCTCCATCAAAATGAAACACAGGTCAAAATTGCCTCTGACAATATTTATCAAATAATAACAGCATAACTGAAGTCCATGTGACCTAAATGCTTTTCTCAATACCTCCCTCTCAGCCCATTTCATCTCTCCTTTAAAGAAATCATTTCACTTTTAAGAAAACTAAAGTTGAGCTACTCTGCAAGTTGCTCATTCAAAATCAACATGTAATTTCCCCTTGAAGTCTTCCTGACACAGCTCAGCACTAACTGCAAATTTTGAGAATTACAAGCATGGACATACACGCTGCTCCCTGCCCTTCTCCTCCAAAAGATTCCAGTTATGAACATCTGTTGTTTACAAGTGCTCAGCCTGAAGGTTGCCAGACTTATTCTGCATCTTCTACTTCAAGGCAAAGGCTGCCAGAAAGCCATCTGAATTTCATGCTGGGATATCCTGGACATTCAGCTCTCCAGCTGACAATTGCTACTCAGTATCCTACTTCCAAGGATTATCTTGATTTAAAATGTGGCCTTAAAATAGCATTGTATTTTTTTTTTTTTCCCTTTTTTTCCTTCTTTCTTTTTTTTTTTTTTTTTCCTTCTTCCCAATTTCTCCCTTGAAAGGAATCACTGAAGCTTTGCCAGAGTTTTCATATTAACTGATTATCTCAACAGGCAAATGCCTTCAGAGCATTCAGAGCCCCCTCCTGCTGAGATGGATGCTCCCATTTAATTGCCATTAAACCTTGACACTGAT
The DNA here is from genome assembly GCA_038090715.1 of Florisuga fusca. Lineage (NCBI taxonomy): Eukaryota > Metazoa > Chordata > Aves > Apodiformes > Trochilidae > Florisuga > Florisuga fusca. Next base: position 2,122,860 of record JAAWXA010000047.1, on the reverse strand, counting down.
ACACAAGAGACCTTTGCTTAGGCAGAGCCCTAAGGAGTGATGACTGCACCAAGCTTGTGACCAACAAGTTCTTGTAACAACAGGAGTTACAAGAACTGGGCTGTGAAATGCATTTTTTTCCCCTCAGACCTTACATCTCATGCAAGGATATCTACCAGCAGGCACTAAAGAAGCCTCACCAAATATATACATTTTATATGACGATTCTGTTTAATAGTCTGCTCTAATTGGAAAAAAAACATTTTAAAAGAGAAGAGGCAAAGTGAGTTCTAACAGCCATGGTAGAGTAGTTAGAGACAAGTAAAACCTGGGAGACATCCAACTGTCATCGAGTCAAATGTCACCTTGGCTAAACCAATCTGTTCCCCTTCTACAAAGATACAAAATGAGAATAACATCCACCTACTTCTGTAAATCATTTTAAGATGCTTCAGTGAATTCACCTTCAACCCATGCAATCTGCAAGCACCCTGAAGTCCATGACTGGCTACACACAGTTTGCTCCTAGAACCCAAACACTTCCATTTGAAAACCCAGATGGAAAACGCATCCACCTGATCAGCTCACCCTGTGCTGGGGCTGCAGCCAAGGGAAACAAACCCCGTGCAATCCATTTGTTCCTAACCCACACAACCCTGCACCTCACATTGCTCTTTCCTTTCCCAGCTTGGAGACAGAGGGTGGAGGAAGCCACAAAATCCCATTTCAAGGGTCAGACTGAAGCCTCCTCCTGCCCTTGACAGCGTTCCCTGAAATGCACACGTGTGCAGCAACTTGGCAATTACACTCCAGCCATCGACTTGGGGAAGCACATGCAAATTACAGGGTTCCTGCCTGACAGATTTCCTCCACGACAGTGTGTTAGGAGATCTAAAAACAGCAAGTGCCATGGTAAGCAGCCACGGAATGATACGGTACCTTCCGACATAATGACCATCTCAGGGGCAGAACGTGCTATTACTGGGTATTTATAGGGTCACAGCCAGGCAATTACAGAGTAGCCACCCTCCCATGTGCACATAGTGGAGTCATGTAATACCAGGCTCCTTCCAAGGAGAGATCTGATGGTTGCCTTTGATCAAATGGTCTTTTGGGGGCTTCCAAATGAGATTACAGCTTCAGCGCCTCCAGAACAGGCACCGGGCAGAGTTATTGCCCAGCACTCAGACAGAGCAGTGATGGGGACAGGTAATTACAACTGGAATTGCTTCCTTACCAATCCCTGTGGTGTTCTGACACATTTCTGGATGTTAGAACCAGCAGACAGAAATGACCAAACATGTCATAGCTGGAGCTACCCAGGACAGAGCTTTACAACCCCATGCCACTGTGTGACCAATACTGCCCAGGGACCCAGCAGCCTCTTAGCTATTTTTATCCCTTCTTCCTCTACCTCTTGACCAAATTAACAACTTGCACATCTGGGACTCAAGCAGGGGTAATATATTCCAAGAGCAAGATCCTCCTTCTGCTAGGAGCTACCTGCTCCCAGCAGGAAGCAAAACCAGGAGCCCAGGCAGCATTAGCCCTCTCTCTGCAAAGCAAACAGCTGCTCAGGAACAGGTTTTGGAGTATTTCGGGCAATGCCCTGGGCTTGATCAGAAAAGCATGGTCATTTAATTTAGAAATTCAAATGGAAGTTTTATGGGCTGATAGAACCACTTGTCTAATTCAGGCTACACTCAAAAGGACGTTTCAGATCAGTTCTGCCAGGTATAAATTCAGAATGTGTGTTTTTCATGAGAACTAAAGTTAATTACATCAAAGCTCTACAGAAAGGGACCTAAAATGGTGCCTTATTTAGTGGCTTTCCCAACTAGAACTCCAAGTGGAAAGGGAAAGCTGATACATTCCCATATCCCTGCAAACACAGTAACAACAAGAAAAAAACCCAACAAAACAAAATGACAGGTCATGGCCTGCCCCAAACAATGCTAAAGAGTGACCTTGCACTTTGGGTGGAGGCAGACCCAGATGGATCCTCTCAGATCAATCTGTCCAAAGCAGAAATGATTCACATCCCAGGGCTGCTTTTGCTCTGTGTTTTCCCCCAGCTGCTACCCTGACAACAAAACCCCAGAAACTTCTGCACTGCCCTGGTGTCACAGGAGCCCTGTGGCTTTGTGCTGCCCACCTCCTCCCTGACATCCCCATGCCATGCTGCCTGCACCAGCCCCTTCTTCACCCACAGGTCCTCTCCTGTGTCTCCCTGGGCCCCTTCCTCCAGCCACAAGTCAGTAGTAAATCAGCTTTGAAACCACCAAAGCACCTTCACTGCACCTTACTCCTCCCAGCTCAAAATAGCCAAACAGGGACCCAGCATAGCAGCATGGTCAGACCTACCTGGGAATAATGTTTCCAGCAGGTGAGACAATTCACTGTCAACAAGGACATCTTTAAATTTAAATTGAGTCCCACCAGATAAGTGTGTAGGGATTCCCTGCTTGATTTGGCCTTATTCCTCTATTGCTTTGAAGTGGTAGTAACAAGCATACAACACTCTAAATCCTACACTGAGTACCTGTAGGATATTGAGAATAGAGCTGCCATGGCAAATCACAGCAGACAACAGATTAGAAACAGTTACTTTAAAAAAAAACAAACAAAACAAAATTACATAAAACACCAAAACCACTGACACTGAAGAAAATCCTGGCTTTGTCCATCAAACCTGGTGTTTGCCCACCTTCCCAAGACAGTGACTCCTTTTCGTTGTGCCAATTTTACCATTGTATTCCCTAATTCCCACCAGGAATTACAGAAATAAAGCTAGCAACCAGGCTGTGTGGAGACATGAAACGGGTGCTGTGTTTGACACAAACTTGATAAACATTTTTTTTCTGACATTCACGAGAGTGCTGGTACCTACAGTGACTCTCTCAGCTCTCTTTTTACATTCCTGTGCTTGTGATCACATCTACAAGGAAAAAAGGGCAAAAACAAAAAGCAAATACTCTACTTGAATTGCTGGTCTTTGGTGCTCCTAGTTTTAGCCAGGAATCTCTCAGCCAACTTCTCCAAATTCCTTGAGTAATCCATCTCAATCTCTGCCTTCTTGCGGAAGAAATCCTGCAAGTCCTGCAGTAACTGGACCCGAAGCTCACACTGCTGGTCAAGGCATTTCAGCTGCTCTACCAATTGGGCACGGATCTCTGTAACAAATAAAAGCACTAAAGATTAAAGAAAATCCCATTAGAGAAAACACCATCAAAATTCTCCAGCAAAATATCGTGAAAAATACGTTTCCCTCATTAGTAATAAGTCAGCAAAGCTCCTTTATGTTTGACTGTGTCTGCAGACAGGAGATGGTTGCAACTGCATCTCGGAGTCATGGGTGGCAGGAAAGCCATCCAATAACCTGGAATCCAGTGCTCAGATCCACAGGCAAAGCTTTACTGCTGAGCAGTGCATCCATTACAAGTGTCAAGTGCATTTTTTGGCATGAAAAGGAAGTGGTCACTGCCTAAAAATGTACTGAATCTCAGTCTGGAAAAAGGACTGGATGCTCCAATGTCCCACGTCAGCTCAGAAAATCACTTCAGGGAATTTCTATCAAATTCCTTTGCAGACTGCTCTTGATGCAGAAATAAGACATTGAGTATACTGGGGCACTCCCCAAAGGCACCAATTTCAGATTATTCAGTTAGTTACTGAGTCTCCAGCTGTGCAGCACTCATTATAAACCAAGCCATTGAAACAGAGAAAGACACCCCCTTGGAGAGCCAGCTCAACAGGAATCATCTCTAGAAAGGTTATTTTTCTTTTGAAAATGTCTGCCAACAACATATCTGCATCTAAAGGACCCATAAAGCACTCAGATAGAGGTTAATATTATTATTTTTATCCATAATTGTTACTGAAGATACCTGTTTGAATTTACATTATATTTTACAGTTTTCTAGTGTCTTACAAATATGTAAGCTTCTGTCATTAGCCTTTTAAGTCAGAATGTTAACCTCCTTATTTTACTGATTTTAAATTTGAGGGACAGAACAGTGAAATGACAAACAGGGCAAGAAAACACAGAAAAAAACCCCAGCAATCTAAAACCACATAAATATTCAGTGATGCAGCTAGTAGAGGTTATTTGGCTTTTTGTACAAGTAATAAACTTAACATGAAAACAATAAAATATGCACTTTCATCTGAAGATCTTTGAGCATTCAGACTTCAGAGGTGCCTGCTATTGCCTGCCTGTTTTACTGCTCCTTCCAAAGGTTTTCAGGGATGTGTTGTTCCAAACTGAAATCAGAACCAGCACTAAACCAAGCAACATTCAGGTCTCCAGTTCAGCGTGCACAGCTTTCTGCCCATGCATTGCAGCTGCCCACAACTTTCTCACCACAAGAGAAAATGGTGTCATTTCCCAAATCCAATTTTTCATCAACTGCTTCATTGCTCATTCCTGAGAGCTGTAATAATGGGGGCCAGCTTGGCCTCCTCAGTTCCCTTGTCCCTTTGCCCAGCAAGGGCAAACCATCTGGACCTCCAAACACTTTACTCCTGCCAGGATACTCCAAGTATCAGTAGCCTTGGATTGTGCTCCCATCTGCAGGAACAAGCAGCTTCAGGAGATCCAGGATTTGCAATGAAGCAAGCACTCAGCTTTATTTTTGGGACTCCAAAAATGTGTGTATACAAAGACTGCTCCCAAGTGTGCTTGCCAGAAGAAAAAAAATACAAAACCTGCAAAAAATGATGGGGTTTAGTAGCACCACTTCTCTCAGCTCTGCTCCTCTCTCCAGCCCAGGTGGCTGCAGGAGCAAGAGCAGAAGTGCCAAGGACCACTTCCAAAAAACCAGGAGCTCTCCAAGGCAAGAAAAATCAGCAGAGCACACGGATTTTAATCATCCAATTACAAAGCTGAAGCTCTTGGTTCTCAAGGTGGGATACTTCACACACAGCTCTCCTGTCAAACAGCAGCCAGAACCAGTAAGTTTTTCCCTTTGGTAAGAAATGCACCATCAGCACTTTTTCTTCATAAAGAAACTCAGTGTTTTCTGAGGAGAGCAGTGCCAGCTGATGGGGCTGCCTGCAGGGAACAACCCAGCATGCAGCTCCAGCTTATCGAGCCCATGGCACTGGGCTGGGGAAGGGCAACCCTGCTCATCCTTCACAAACACACCCCTGGGTACTCTGCCACAAAATGAAATCAAGAATGCAGGAATTTCCTGAGGCTTACTGGGTTTTCTAGAATATAAAGTGTCTGCTTGTTTCCCCATTGCTTACACAAGCAAAAGCTTTTTATTTTTATTTTTTTTTTCCCCCAGGTTTACTCCAAGAACATAGCAGGGCAGAGGCTGTGGATGCTCTGACCCACGGGTCAGGGTTTTCCACGGGACCTTTTCACATCTGCAGTCACAACAACCACTTCAGTTTTGAATCCGCTGCTTTGGCAGCTTTTAAATAACACAGGTTCTTAGGTTAACAGCCACTTGAAACACCAAAAAAGCCTTCTACCTCCTTTTCCTTTCCTAAAACTTGTAGACCTTAGCAATCCCACCCACTGTGCCCCTTCAAGCCAAGGGACAGCATCCCACAGTCTCTGCTCCTGCTGCCAGCACTTCGAGTGCCTGAAGGGGAGTAAGAATGTTTAGGTCAAGGTGCCTGTAGGAGAATTAGGGTTAGACTCAGGTATTCTCACACTAAGCCTTGTCCTCTATTGCAGAATCACTTTCTGTTGTATTTCAAGCTCCCATGGCTCACAACTACGTAATTAAAACATCCCTACTAGCAATAGAAAAGTTTTCCACCCCTTTTTAAACAAACCATTTATCCACTTCCATCAACAGATCAGAAAGTCACCTGGGTCACAGACAGGCAGAGTATTGTATAAAGCCAGACACTTGCACAACTTTACTTTTAGTCTTTCTGCAAATACCTTTTCAACATTCCCTGTGGCACTCCACAGCCACATCTAGTTATTAATGAATTCTAAAGGGCAAGGAAGGACCTTCTGCCTTCTGTATTTTACTCACATTTGTCATTCTCAACATTTATAATTTGACTTTTTTTTTTTTCCTTTTTAAACTCTGACGCATACAAATGATGCACAAATGATGCTTGACTATTGTGACAGTAACTGTCCCTGAATAAAATGCTGACATTTAAGCCTCTAATAATTCCATGGAAAGGCCATCACCAGTGGTTTCCATCATAGACAAGTTAAGGGACACGCTACATCTTAAGCTATCACCATACCTAGTCACATCTTTAAAAAACAGGGATGATCTTCATGAACTGACTGCTCCCACTTGAAAACATCTGCTAGTTTGAAGTAGAATGAGCCTCTGGGTGGCTGGTTACATGACAAATCCAAAGTCCCAAAACACTCCTAACCTACAATCTTGGAAAGAATCCCATAAACAAAAATAATAGTGTTTAAGAAACAGTTTAAGAAAATTATACTTGAGAAATTTCCATCCCAACTTGCTCATTCTTTGGTAGGTCATGCACACAGCTAGAAGCACAAACTCAGGAGACCTCCTTGCCCAGTCACCTCAGACAATCCCAGCAACATTCCTGCTCCAAGCAAGATCATCTCAACCCTTCCCAGACACGAGCTTGAACTGCTCTAACTGGGTCCCAACAGGATGAATCACAACCTGCACAGCACAAAGTACCAGGAGGAGGTTTGGTATCTCCCTCCATCTCCATGGATCTGCTCTGGAGCTTTCTCAAGATGTTCCCACCCTTATATCCCCACGCCATACAAAAAGATGACAAGCTTGGGAAAGGAGTGGGATGACAACAAAACAGAACCACCAACCCCCAGCTCCCTCCCAGATGAAAGAGCAATTCCCTCCCCCACACAGATCTGCTCCAACCCACAGAGCTGAGCTCCAAACCCTTCCACACTCCCTCCCTGACTTCGTGGTCCCCATGGCCACCCCCCCAGGAGCCATCCTCCTCCTGCTGGTGCCTAACATGAGCAGGAAGCACCCCAAAAATCACAGCACAACAGAATCAAAGCACAAATGGGAAGGGTCCAAGGCAGCAGATCCAAAACCTTCGTGTCCACATCACTTCCCAGGACCCCCACCCAGCAGCAGTCACCCAGAAGGACTGGAAGTCACCAAGCACTGAATTGCTCTATACACAGCTCTAACACAACCTCACCTTCCAGGCTACTCAGCAGCAGTCCCAAATGACCAAAATCTCCACTTTAGACTGAAGGCTGGAGCAGTAATTTAAGATCAAGATCACAAATTAGTTGGAACTTCAAATTCGTTCCATTTCAATACATCAAAACCAACCAACACTATAGCTTTGAGTAAGTTAAAACCATCTAAATATATAAACAAGTTTTAGAAAATACCCTGGACAACACATTCTGACATATTCCCAGCACATTACTAATTGCTAAGAATTGTTCACATTTCCCCTGTCAACATAGATAAGAAAGGCTGTCCTTCAAAAGTCAAAGGCTTTGTAGGTTTATGAAAATAGTCTCAATATTCTCTTCATTTTTTTGATACATGATGGCAAACAGGGCTTGTCACAAATGACAGGAACAGCCCAACAACCCTGACTGTGGCTGGGAGGTCTGAAATGAATCAGAAAAGCCTTTAGACACTAACAGCAAAAATTTTCACAGAACAAACTGCATTGCCAGCCAAAAGATGGCAAAAGCAACACAACCTTCAGAATCTCACTGGTAATCTGAAAAATGGCCTTTCATCTGAAGTGAAAATTATACCAGAGGAGGAAACACAGTCTTTTGTTTAAGACCAGAGCCAGGAGGGGATTCAGGTTCAGGTTGCTAATCCTCTCAGAAACTGCATGCTCTGGAAAAAGGACATTTTCCTTTGAAAACCAGGAGGTTCCTTATTCATTTGAGCACTGGGTAACACACATTGCCAAGAATCCCTTAATAGCTATAAAGATATGCACAGAATCATAGGTGTTAGCAGCTGAATTTCTTTGTAGCACAAACTGATAAAATTCTTTTGATGTGCAATATGAGTCCGTGAAGCTTTGCAGTATTGAACTGAAAGGAGATGGTGTGAGACAGGCTTGAAAGCAAAAAATTAAGGCTAGTCTCAGTCAAGCACTGAGGACACTCATCTTTGATTTTCATACCTCCATCATAATATATTTGCATCCCTAATTACTTGGGTCTACCAGCTTTTCTAGACCCAACCTGAGTGTCAGTGACAGGAGGGAGGCAGCCGATGCTTCTGCCTTCCCTGCAGATTTCTGATGTCTCTGGGAAGCCCAAAGCTTTAAGCACCCTTCAACAGGACCCTCAGTGAAGGCAGCAAGCCTGGACCAGGGTTTTCCATGCCCATAGAAGAAAACACTCATCTGCAATTCACAGCCTGATGCAAGGCTTCAGATCTGCAAAGCTTTTAAGCAAATGCTCCAAATTATGCAATTAAACATGTTGACAAAGTTGCCAAGGCATTTAATCCACATAGAATGCAAATTAAATATTTAGATTTTTTTTTTTTTTTTGGTCTAATGAAATAGACATGGAAGTCTCCTTTGCTATTACCAAAACACAGGCCAGGCTGCTGACTTCTCAGGGAGGATGTTTAAAAAACAGAATCCAGATTAAATTACCCTGCACAGGGATTCACTGCCCTAATTCCAAGAGCAGAGTGTGGGTAACTCTGCTTTGTAACTAACTCACAGTGTGCACAAAACCTGACAAAGGTGACATGTCTAAGTACCACAGACACTAGCATGTTTTTAGATTCTACGCCTGTTTATTCAGAACAAATAAAAGTTTATCAATAACGTTTCAAATAAGTGAAGAGCCAAAACCTACACACAAGAAGCAGCAGTATTACAACTGCTCCTGCCTACAGGAAATTTCACTGCTATTTTAGGATTGTCTGTACACAGTTAAAGGCTTCCCCCAGATGACACCAAGCCAAAAAAAAAAACCAAAACCCAACCCCAACCTTTGCTTATGCTTTCCCATTCTCAACGCTGGATAAAATACTACAGGACTACAGGCAAGCAGCAAAACAACATTTTATCACAGGTTTGCAGCAGGGATTTATATAACAGACAATTTAAAAGTCGTTGTGACACATGGACTGTTAGCCCAAAAGCAAGACACACACACAGACATCCCCCAGTTGGTATTTTCAGTGCTCAGAAATACTTGGAGCTGGCAAACTCTTTGTTTGCTCCAGCATCCCCAGCACCCGAGTGCTCTGGGAGGCAGAAAACACCTTGGACCCACTAAGCAACCTGAAATAGTATGTTCTCCAAGCTACTTTTTAATATTTATTTGAATGGCTTCCTCTCATGCAGGGTGATGAAGCCAACGCTGCATGGATGGCCAAAAATGTGGTGAATGTTTTAGGATGGTTTATGAAGGGTTTTTTTTCCTGGTTCAAATGCCATTTCCGCTTCTGGTCAAACTAGAAGCAAACCAAACTCTCAGATGTTTTTCATCACTCTCCTAGTGACCATTCAAACCTTTCTCCCAGAAGGAAGAGATTCTTTCCTCAAACCCTGTTTTATTAATTACAAAAAAAAAAAAATATGGTTGGCAATGCAGGGAGCTGGGACATGTCCACTCGGTGTGAAGTTGTCAAATTTAGGAATTCAACAACAGGGAATAAATGTAGCAAGGAATAAAGCTGAGCATATCAGACAAATTTTTAATCAAATTACTCTTGATTTCTCAGGAAATCAAGGCTGGCTACCACTAAAGTGTAAGCTTCTGGATCTCTTTTGGGAAAGAGGGCAGGAGTGGGGATTTCCAGTGGGTACTGCACATGGTGCTCACGCTCCAAAAAAGAGAAGTTTTAACTCCTGCTTCCCCCCAGCCCCAGGACCAGCCCTGTCCTCCCTGCCCACCCTCTGTTCCCAGTGCTCACCAGCCTGTCCTGCCCACTATTGACCCCACGATTTAACATTTTAAACACCACAAAGAAAAAAAAAAGTGACCAAGCCCAGGGAAGGCTCACGAGCAGCGATCGATCCGGAGCTTCCCCACGGAGCATCAGAGTGTGAGAATTAATCAGACTGACCAAAAAGAGTGGGAAACACCCTTCAGAAACCACGTTAATTCATTTGCAAGCAAGGAGCTGCCTGGGTGTGGAGAGAGAGGGAGGGGAACCAGGTACTCACAGCTCTTCATTTCAAAACAGGAGGAGATTTGAATGATGAATGTTGCACCGTGGTGTTCGACGCTGCACAAAGGAACAGAAATTCCTCTGACAAGGGAGAGGCTGGCACCTGCTTTCAACTGAAATATCTATTTATTCTAGAATGGTAATCCATCAGGAGGAGACAGCAGAACAGGTCTGTGAGACAAAAGCAAAGTTAAGAGGCTGCTGACCCTCCCTCCAGACCAGCTTCACTCATCTCTTGGTGCTATCACGAGCATGCTTCAGAGAAAGCAGTTTGGAAAAGCAAACCCTATTGAAGAAAGCCAGAACAAAAAGAGAAGAAACCAAGCAGCTAGAAACTACCTCCTGAAATCACTATGAAGCAGAAGATGTAGGATCTTTCTGCACCCCATCCTTTTGCAGAGTGCTGGTATTTCCAGGCGTTACCCAAAATAAAAGCACAAAAAGGACGCGTGGATTGTAAAACACAGAACTATCAGCATTACCTTGGGGTTTGGCTCAGATGTAAGAAAAGGAAAAGCAGGCTGGTTACCTTGGCTTTGCTCAGTCAATGGAGACTCAGCCTCAGTCCATGCCATCAGGATTTAGAGAGATTTTCCCCTCCTAACTCCCCCAGCCCTGCTGGGGCTCTGGTGTTAGGTACCCACAGTGCCACTGCCTCTTCCTGCTGTCCAAGTAGGACAATTTATTTCCATTTCAAACTCCCCTACCCCTTTAACAAATAACTAAGCCTGTGCCTCACTTTCTCTATTTCTAAAGCAACTTAGGATACCTCTCACAAGAGCTCTGTGAAATTCAGTAAAACTCAAACCAAGCAGCTCCCAGCAGCTGCAGAAGCATTGACTTCCCCCTCCCTCAAGTGATGGGCCAGAACCTTGCAGAAAGCTCAAAAATGCCTGGATCCCACCAAAACATTATCTTTCACTCTACTTTTTTCTACTCTACTTTTTTTTTTTCAACTCTCCTTTTTCACTCTACCTGCAATGTTAAGTACCCAAATTCAGGAAGATGGATCTTAGGGTTAGGAAAGACTTTTAGTGTTTTGGTTTCGTTTTTTTTTTCCTCTAAACTGATTTAAAACCTCATTTCTCCCATGTACTTTCTGCAGTGCTTTCCTGGCTTATTTTAGGAATAATTTGTCTTTGCTGCTACACAATGTAGGAGCTCTGCAACAGCCACAGCTCCAGCCCAACACCTCACATATGTCTTCGTTCTAACTGAGCATTAAAATTTCCTCTGCTGGTGGTGATTCAAACAGAAGCGAAACAACTGCTTCTTTCACCATCCAAATTTTTTTCTCCAAGTGTTTCATCTGCAGTGTGTCAAATATTGTGAGGGGTTTATTTTCCTGGTGGAATGGTACTAAACGGAATCGAATTATTCATCAGAAACGTGTGATGCCATCATTATTTCTGGCACTTGCCATATGTTCTCACTGCATCAATTCACTTCAGGAATCCCAGATTAAAACACACTCTACACTACACACCACTAGGCTACCACTTTCAGATGCCTGTTCAGCTTCTGTAAATTTCTACAGGTGGGGAACTGCCATCCATGCACACCCCAACACACCAAATCCTCCTCCAGACCCACCTCCCAGCCAACTTTGTTCCTACTGCAAAAATTCAGTCAATTTGACATTATAAATTGCCATTTCTCTATCTGTCAAGGGTGCTCCAGAGGTTAAGTAAAGTTTGGAAGTGCTGAAAGATACTGGGAGGCAAGAAGCCAGTGCAGCAATGGGAAAAATTATTACTTCCTCCCAATTCACAGGACCTGATATTTATACTCCTACATACAAGTATTTCATGCAGAGTCATATCAAGCATATTTTTCAAATCAATACAGTTGCTAGAACAGAAATAGCAATTAACAAGTTACATGGTTTAATATCTTCAATTAAAGGAAAATCCTTTGGTGAATTATGTCACATACTTAGAGATACAAACAGAATGATTAATGCTGGTGTCTAATTTCATTTCACTTCAGGATTTCTTCTCCTCCCTCTCCTCTTTGGTAACTAACATGTTAAGCATGCAAAAATGATCAGGAAATAAATGAAGAGGAACAAAAAGGGACTTGTAAGCACTTCTCAAGCACATCAGAATGAAATAAATTTGAGAATCACTTTCAGTGGACTGCCAGCTTCCAGAGGGGAAAGACAGATAAACCTGGGTTTTTTTCTTTGTTTTATAATTGTATCAATGGTTCTTATCCTTGCTTTGGGTTTAAGTTGATATTTTAAAGAATCAACAGCAATTTACCTGGAATATTTCTTAGAAGATAGAAAAAAAAACCCCACACAAATGGGACAAGGCTTCCTTTTCAAATTTGGTAAGTAAATACCAGTGGAAGTTAACCCTGGGTTAGCACCACTATTCCAGAGGCATCCTGAAGCAAACAAGCACCTTTCCCTGGTACCACCACCACCTTCCCCTCCCTCCTCAGTCTCACGCAGATCAACCACACCTTGGAGCTGCTGCAGCCCCCAAAAAAGCAGACATTGGACCTGAAGCCTTCCTTCCCTCCTCCTCACACACCTCCCAACTCCTGCAGCTGAGGGTCCCCAGGAGATCCCAACCTGGACCTGCTCCTGGGCGACCACCAGATCCCAGCAGGGCTGGACCCACCTGGTCGGTCCCGAATGACCCAGCGAGTCCCTGAGCCAGCTGCAGGCCAGCAGCCTGGGGATCTGTACAGGTGAACCATGAGGGATGGATCTCTGCAGCCCTCCTCCTCCTCCTCCTCCTCTTCTGCTTCCCTCCCTGCTGGAACTCCAGGCAAGGCTCTCAGTCCATCGAGCAGGAAGACGAAGTCCCCAGAAGTCCCCAAGGTGACTCAAATAGATTTAAGCAGCCTGAACTCCACGTCACTGCCAGCCCCAGCAGACACTGCTCTGCCTGTTCCCAGGAGGTTTGGAGAACTATTAATTAACCATGAACATTCCAGGAGAGATGAATAATGAGCATCATTACAAGCATTTCACAGATGACTTCAACAAGATCAAAAAGGTCCAAGTTATTTGCCCACGGTACCAGTGGACACTGATGACAGAGTTGGCTTCCACCAGAGCTGCCTCTTATTTTCCCCACTGTAATAACTAACACCTGCCATTAAACCAAAACTATTACAGAAAATCAAAGTCGAGCCTCTTCCAACTGGCATGAGAGTTTACTATAAATCAGGCTTAACTGTTTACAAAAGAAATCAAGATTGGAGGATTGTTTTTACGTTGTAGATAGACACCTGAGTAGTCTATCTATGAAGAATCTTGTATCTAGAAGATAAAAGCCTGAGTTAAAACCACAAAAACAGTTCATCTGAAAAGAAATGATCTTGCTCCAGTCTCCCCACTGCTTTCTGGCTCAGTCTTTCTTCGAGTTCACAAGGAGTTTAGAGCAGGAATACTCAATGAAAGCCCAAGCAGGCTTTTCCTATAACATCATATGAAACACAGAAGTCATTTCTTTAGTTATAAATACTGAGCTGTGTGAGTGGAGGACTGCTGGGTGTAAAGGAACTCACATTTCTACTCTATAGCACCTCTTGGAAAGAGGGGATGAATACTTGACAGGGCCTGCAAAGCTCGAGTTACGTGAATCATCATTTTTCTACCAGTTCTTTGTCTGCTACAGCAACACCCATCAATCAGCACAGCTTAGACCTGATCAGGAACAAGGAGAAGCTTATTTTTCATGTGCCTTTGTCAGAAAACTGACACCAAAACTCGGGTCCTCCTTTCTGCACACCAACACTCAGGCACGTAGACTTCAGCATTTAGAAATTCTTTATGTGGCTCCAACAACAAATTCCTCCAAGTTCAACAGAAGCAAACCACACCACATGCTGTTTGGAAGATGGGTAAGGTTCTACCTAGTTTTTGACCAGCAGTTAACTTCTGCAATAAAAATCTAATTAAAACCTTCATCTCAAAATCTATTTCCTCTCAGTCCCCTCTGTACAAAACCACCAACTGAACAGAAAAAGCTTTTTCCAAAGAAACACAGATGCAGCCCACCACACAACCTGAAGCCATCCATCAAGATGATCACAGAGAAATATAACCAGTGGTCAAAATAAAACCAGCCAACCAACAAACACTTTTAAACTGTATATATGTAACTCTGAATTAGTTCACTCTGAAGCTGGAGTATGACACAGAAAAGCAGGTACTGATCTGGATTCCCAGTCCCAATCGGATAACAGAATCAATAAAGTGCTCCCTGAAACCAAGTGTCCTCTATGGAGGGATCAAGCACGTGGTCACTGAGAAGCAGAATGCTGTCCAGTGTCATTTCCTTCCACTTCTGAGAAGCCAAAAGGATCCTTTTTATCAATTAGATGAAAGTGGGGACAGAGGGAAGGAAACAATCCTGCTCCTGTGGAGCATTTGAAAGGCTGGGCAAAAAGGAGGCTCTGCTTCTGCATCCTCCATGCACACAGAGCTCTGCAACTAACAGCTTCACTCTCCAGGGGGGGGGAAAAAAAAAAACAAACAAAAACAAATCACTTGGATACACCAAATTCCCTCCTGGTTCACATTCTGGCTTCTCTAGGTGTACTCTAGGTGGCCCTGCTCTGGCAGGGGGGGTTGGACTAGATGATCTTTCAAGGTCCCTTCCAACCCCTAGGATTCTAGGATTCTCCTCATTTCCCAGCACAGGAACCTCTCCTGCCTGACCAAATCCTTCTGCTTCCAATCCCCCAGTTTCTGACCTCATTGATTTGAAACCCCTGAAGATCTGCACTACAACTCTTTTTTTTTTTTCCTTATTGCAGCCCCAAAAGACAATATTGAGTTTAGAAATGTTTTTATTTTTCCAGGCAGCCTGATCCCAGCAGGACAAGTGCTGTACCATGGCTCTTCCCTATACCTCCAGCTCTACCTGAGCCCTGATTAGCAACTCACTTGATTTTTTTATCTGCTCAATCGAACTCCACAAAGAACACTTCAGTCCCTAGAAAACACACACACACACACAAAAAAAAAAAGAGAGAGAAGAGAGAGAGAGAGAGAGAGAAAGAAAGAAGTGATGATTTATTAGAGCCATTTGGACAGGAGGAAACCAAAGCACACGTAACCCATTCAGTGTTGCAGTTCAGCTGCTGGGTGTGACTTATTTACCCTCACTATTTGAAGCTCCAAGCATCTGCCAAGCAGAGCCCCTGAACCATCTCCCTCCAGCATGGGCCAAAGTCAACATGGGAGTGGGGAGCCAAGAGTTCGGCTTCGGCTCTTCCAGCAGCCTCACTGCAAGGAATGTTTGTGTTGGTTCATTTACCAGGGCCTTAAAACAACACACCCAAATAAACCAACCCAACAAACAGCCCAGAAATATTAGAAATAGCTAGGAGGCTTCTGAGAGCCAACTATTCTCTGGGTCGGTCATTCCCAGTTCCAGTGTGAACCTAAAGCAGGTTCAGGTTACTTCAAGACATCTCTCTGCCCTCCCTTTGGAAGCAGCAAAGATTTAAGCAGCCCTGGAATATTCATGTTGCTCAGTCTCATTAAAATGCCAAAGATGGTGGAGTATTTTGTTTGGATTTTTCTTTGAAATGTATATACTTAATGAGAGCCTCTGTCAGGAAGGGCTCTGAATATATTGTCTTAATGATATGGAGCATGTAAATAAACAGCATAGTAAAACCTCCATTGATAAAGTTACATGTGTAACTTCCAATAAAATAATTTGAATTTGATTTATATACTGACAACATCTCAGATAGCTCATGAAACCCAGTTATTGACAACCTTAAATTATGAATTATCAATGCAAGACATTTAATTTTCTTTTACTGCTCATTACATGTATAAACCATGAATGCCAGGAAGCTGGGACTGACATTTGTAAATTCTTGGAGTGGAGGACCATTATTATCAAGAGACATTCCAGTGAAGAGCCAGGACAGATGGATTTGTTATCACCATTTAAAATCCAACACTTTCGCAGGAACATGAGAATAACTTAAGAGTGGGAAGTGAGTAGTGAAAGCTTCAGACACTCTGGTCCTGTTTTCATTTTCAAGAGAATGAATGGTAATTTCCCATTAACATGAGAGATCTGTTCTCTCCCTGCTATAATGCCATCAGCTCTCTGAACAGAGTGAGTAACCTTATCAAAGCAAGACACTGCACCTTACAGCCTGACTTACACTGAGACCATCTGGACAAAACATTCAGACAAGAGCTTTTAAAAAAAAAAAAAAAATTGCCAGAAAAAAAAATTGCCAGACAGGATTACACAAAATGATCTGTTGGATGTGTTAGAGACAGCCAGAAAACCTTTGAAAGGAGACAGAGGGTAGGAAACACCTATCCTTTGGGGATGCACATGACTTACCTCTTTGAATAACATTTTCAGTTACAGAACCCAAGAGCAGGTCATGTACTGCAGGTTAAAGGAAGCTCCTGGTTCTAAAGCATCTTAGGAGCCATTAAAGGATCAAGTCACCATTTGCCATAAAACCTGATTTCCAACCACCCGGACCTGCCAGCCCATCTTTAGCAGCTGTTTTTATTAAGTTAAACCAGCAAACCCCCAAAACAAATGCTGTGCCACTGTTTCTCCTTACCAACCTGAAAAGAAATACTCAAACCCTGGTATATTCTTGCTCATTTCTACCTCTATTTCCCCGACAGCAATCAGCAGTGGCTCCAGCTACTAAGTCAAAAACCCAAATCTTAGACGTGATTAGCCAGGGTGGTTTTCATCCTTTACCTGCCAAAGCAGATGCACTTGCACAGATAAACCACTGCTCACAGTTCATTTCACATCTGCCTTTCCCACTAAGGAGTTCATACGTCATTTGTCAAAGGACACACGAAGTCAGCTGAACTTTCCACTGCTCCCCATGACAGCTTAATTACTGTCTCGAATTTGGAGCAAGCCATGACAACTTTGCATTTGTTTCCACATTTCATTTTTATGACACTCCGACATCTGCAGAGGATGCTGTAATTAAAAATGAATAAAAGCACGGGTAAAAAAAAAAACAAACTGGCTGCAATCAGCTAATTTGCCTGAAGAAAATCCATTACACAGCAAAGGGGCAAGCATGGATGCTCTTCAGCGGGACCAAGGAGTCAAGCAGCCAACTCTAAAGTCCTGAATTACACACATTGCTGCAATTTTTAGAAAAAATAAAGGTTGAGAAAAGCAAAGCAGACATTCTGTCCTGTTTGTAACTATTCCTTTGTTCTAAAACCCCCAGGGTACAGCAATTTAGACTCCCATCCCTAACCTTGCATCCTCCCTTGTTCTTCATCCCGGGTCTGCAGACTGGGCAGACCAAAAAAAAAAAGAAAATCCCCTGCATTTAACAGCACCCTGTTAGCACAACTGCTGATGTTACATTTGGCTGTCCCCACAGCCTGGCTGGAAGTTTACTCTGTGTTGGACTGGGAATACCATCAGACTAATGAGATAAGCATAAGGCATCAATCCTTGCAGCATTCCGATTTACAAGTGACCTACACAGCAAGCCAGAAGTGCAAAACCTCCTCCTCAAGAACAGGATGTTCAGCTTTTAATCTCCTTCTGAAGTATAACTAAGAAATCAGTGCATGGGAAGGAAGTCAAGCCCATCAAGCTGAAGACAGCCTGATACCTTCTGGCTTTCAACCTCACCCCTGCTGGAAAACTTCATTTTTAGCCACGGTGACACTCAGCAGCACCCCTGAGCATCCTCAGAGATGCTGTACAAAAGGACTGGACTGAAACAAACAGCTCCACATTTGGAGCTTGCATCAGCAACAAACTCAGCAATGCAAATTATCTTCCTCAAATTCAAGAGCCTACAGAGGGAGAAGTCAACGTGCCTGGTGCCAGCAGCTGCTTCCCCTATGGCTGTGACCGCCAGCAGGCACTGGCAGCAGAAGCAGCTTTCTTACAAAAAGCTCTGCAGCTAAAAACCAAGTTGGAGGCTCTTCCCCCTCGAGAGAAGGAGAACTTTAGACGACCATCCTTCAAGAGGAGAGTCTCAAAGAAAATCCCCAGCACTGCAGATCACTCTGAACAATGCTGTGGTTCAGTTCCATCACTTTGCTCAGCATCTCTCCCTGCAGCCCAGCTGAAAACCCAGATTTCAGCAGAGCTAAAGGGCTGATGGTGCAGGACTGCCTGATGGATCCTCTCCTCATCACCACATGCTTCACTCTCAGTGTTGATCCCTGCTGCAGCATACACAACTATCTGAAGTTTAATATTAGTTTGTACTTTCCTGGATTTCACAATAAACTCAAAATGGAACGAACAGAAAATTCTTTCCTCAAGAGGTTTCAGTTCTCTCTTTTTGAAAACTGCGTCAATGACTTCTGACAAAACTGGTCCTTGTCTGACACATTCAGATCTCCCAGAGCAGATGCTCTGAAGCTCAACTTCTTATTTTTGAAAGTCAAAGATCAATTTACCATTAACTTCACAAACCACATTGAGGAAACCACACTTGGAAAGGACATTTCATAGGCCACACTGTGAAAAATATGAAGCAGTTTCTATCTATGGCTTCAAATAAGATTTTATTTTGTAATGTAAATATTTTAAGCACTGGGCACAGCTGTGTGCCCTGGAAATTGAGGCTCTCTCTTACATGGACACATCTGAGAGATGCAAAGCTCGAGTAACCTGTGTCAGAGAGATTACAAGCGCACTTACTTCCTTCCAAAGAAATGACACCTGCTTGGCCTAAAAAACTTATTCCTTAAACATTATGGCTTTGTTTCTCCTCACAAGAGTGATGGACTGAGTCAGCAAAATGCCAAGAAATCCTCTTCATTTCTGGCATCAGTCAAGGTTAAGATGAAGTCAGCTACAGCAGCTTCCCCCAGAGCTCTGGGAGTTTTCAGCTTTTGAGTAATACCCACACAGATCATCACCTTTCTTTCATGCATGAGCCTCCTTCTGAAAACAGACACATTAAAAAAAAAGAAAAGGTAGAGACAGCCATATCATGAACTTACAGGTGACTCAGCTTTGCAAAACTGTCACCTTCCAAGCACTCAATGGGGAAAATGTGCAGAGCCTGTCAGAGAGTCTTAAACCTTACCCACCACGAGCAGAACGTGGGAGTCTGCTTTCAACGCAGCCACTTCGCAGCCATTTTCCTTCATAACCTCCACGGTCTCCAGCAAAGGAAAAGGACACAAGGTCTCTAAAGTGAAGCTGAGGACCAGGAGATCCTGACAGAGCCCTGGCTCTCCCAGTTCAACACCTCTCTGCTACACAATGGCCCCAGCCCGATGCCGCCGCTACGGCTTTTCATTCCGGGTATTGTCATCTAATAATAGCCCTGCCGAGCCCCCACGACCCCGTGCTGGCTGTATTGTGTGCTCTCACTATCCACCTCCCCACCAGAGAGCTATTTAAAGTGTAAACCAAGCAAGTTTCTCTTTGAATTTCAGCTCGGCATGGGAAGGCAAAGGCAACGCGAGCTCCCGAGACTGCGGGATTTGGAGAACTCTTACCCACTATCTGAGCAGTGCAGAGTGGATCTTGGTGTGTTTAAAAATAGGAGTCAAGGAAATGACTTGCTAAGGTCTGGACACAACACCCATGTCCTTTAAACCAGCCCCTTTCCAGGAAGAGCTGACTGCTGCTACATCCAGCATCATCTCCGACCTGGTCAGGGTTTTAAAGAGCATCCATGAGAGAGAGGCACAGAAGGGATGCTGGGCAGTGAAACGTCCTCAGACAGCCAATATAACCCCCAGTAAAAACCACTGCCTCCCAGTAGCCCTGCAAGACACCAGCTGGAAGGGTTTGTACAAGTGCAAAACTCCCTCTGGTTCCACATCATCCCTAGGCCATGGAAGATGATGGGGATTAAGGAGATCAGGGAAAACCACACAGCACATCAGTCACAAAAGCTGAAAGCAGAAGCCATGGCTGTGCCCCTGCCTTCCAAGAGCAGACAACAATCTATCAAAACCAGTAGGCACAGAGTGGAAATGAATGCTATTGTCTAGGGATACTGCACACATCCCAGCACAACCTCCTAATTATTTACAAAGTGACACTCCGTTCACAAAATAAAGCAAAGTACTCAGGTTATTTCTATAAACATTAATTTTTTGGATTCATAATTGACACAGAAATAAAAAGTGAAAAAAACCCAAACATTACTTAAGCCCCAGGAGCCCCATCACAGCCTCAGTCCTCAGAAGACATGTGCAAAAACCCAAAGCAGAATTTATCCTCCTATCTGGAGCTGCGTGGAGCCAAAAGCTCCTCCCAGCTCCAGTCTGGGTCCAGAGGAGCAGAAAAGTGATTCATCCTCCCACTCTCCATCCAGGCTCCTGCTTCTCCTCCAGAGCTGCCAGGAGGATGCAGAGCCCACCACCTTTGGCAGCCCAGTGCAATATCCATCAGGGAGACAGGAGCCACTCCCAGCTCTTCCAAGAGTGTGAACATTTGGTGACATTTCAGTTGCTACAAACAGGGGATGAATTTGAATCGGGACCCAAAAAAGATGAAGGTTGACTCATCCACACTGACTTCTCACTCATTAAGACAGATTTTACTTATTCCCAATTTGCAGATTGCCAAGTATGAACATTATACTAAAGAAAATATAACTGAGGAATCCTTTTGCAAGCAAAGAAAAAAAGCCAGTCCCCAGAAGTGACCTCCTGGATCCAGAATCACAGATTGATACCCAGCCCTCTTCCCCTGACTGTGTTCACTGGACTTCTCCCTTCATCCAAGAATAACTGTGCCAACAGGAAAAAACTAAAACTCACCTCTGTCTAAAACAAGATGACAGTAATTAAGCCATAAATAAGACACTTGATAAAAAAGAGTTCAAGCCCTGAGCCTGCAGCATTCGGGAGCATTTTGAAGCCTTTCTAGGAAGGAATCACCACTTGCTGTTAAAGCTCTCCCAAGGCCTGAGTGGAACTGATGTACAAATAAGCTGGATCTTGCTGAGCAAAAGAACTAGAATTAAACCTCTCAAAAACCCCACACTGGAAAGTTAATAGTAGCTGAATAAAAATATTAACTTAGGCAATGAAAGAAACACAGTCTCCTCTCTTAGTTTATTTAGAGTAACCACATTATTAACCAATTTGCCATTAGTAATAATAGACATTCCCACTGTCACCACTATGCAGACAATATCCAGTCTGTAAAACACGTTAGCATGGACAAGTTCACCTCAAGCCAAGCTAAGGCACACAGAAAATTAAACCACCAAGAAGCCAGACACTTGCTAAAATTTTAAGTCCACCCTAATGCTGGACCCCAAGAGTTTGCCATGAAAAGCATTTCCTGCTTGCTCTGCCACCCAGAGAAATCTTCCATGTTCACAAACTTTTCTCCTATTTAAACCAAAACTCCTCACCAACTCGGAAGCTCAGCTTCACTAGGAACAGGGATGATTTGCTTCAACACAAGGAATTTCTCACAGACTCGAGAAAGCATCAACAAAACCACAGTACAAGAAGCAGAGAAATTGGCATCTCTTTCAGTATTCTCAGCTGGCTTCTCCTCTTGGCAGCTGAAAGATTTTAAAATTTTAAGATATAAATTTGACCTCCAGGACTGGCAATTTAGTCTCTTTGCCAGCACTGAAGTTCACATAAGCCTTTAACTCCTAAAAATAAATCTTAAAGCAAACATTCATTCAAGACTCAATCCCAGTGGAGCAAAAAGAACTTTGGAGGAATCATAAAAAACTGGCACTTAAAAATAGCAAACCTGTTTACTTGTGCTAGGAAATTTATGGGGAGTGTTTATTTCCTACTTATTACTCAAATCATTTCCCAATGGCAGAAGTCAGGGAGGAAGAAGGGAGGAAGGAGTCAAGAGGGGATCCCTACAGACACATTTCAGCTTCCTGACACTCCAACCCAAGGCTGCAGGAACCTGGAGTCATTCATGGAGCTGCTTGGGACTCTTCTTTACAGTAAACTCCATGGAGTTTTATTTGAGCAGTGAGCTCCATTCCCACTTGGACCAGCAAGATAAGTCTGGTTGAAAACAAAGCTGGGATTTGTCATTCCATCCTCTCCCAGAAACCCAACAAGAATAATAATAAAAAAAAAAATTAAAAAAGCCAACTCCCCCTGCATATACAACTATGCAATTATCTCCTCTGTCTGAGCAATTTCTCTTAAAAGGAAGAGGCAGATCCTTTCCAGCCATCACAGCCAGACAGAAAAAATTCAGTGTTCTCTCAACATGTTGCAAGATCTGTAACTGAATCCCATAAATCTCACTGGAGACCTTGATTTAGGTCAGCTCGAGTAATACACAACCCTTTAATCTTTTTACCTACTTTCAGCCTCCTGGGAACACCACACCATTCAAACTGTGCAAGATCTGCTGAAACACCAAACCAGTTCAAATGCTAATTCAGACTGAACATTCTTCCCAAATGTGTAAAGATATTTGAAAGGAAAACCGATGGAATTTTGAAGAGGTAAAAAAGTGAATGGTGATTACATGCATGTTATAAATACACGTGCACACCCACAGTTATACCCAGAAATAATTTGCTTTATTTAGCTTCAAAGTAGACAAGGAATAACATCTCTAACGCTTAAAATATGCTGCAGGAAGTTTCAGAATCAGAGAATTCTGCAACAGACAACTCCCACTTTTAAGGCAGCTTTTTTTTTAATACAAGAGATACAAGAGTTCTCCATTATAAATATTATGTGCAATGGATTAATGGCCTCATTTTCACTGACAGGCAGGTGTCACTGCAAAGATTGGAAGCAGATTTAAGATGTTAAGAAACAGGAGCTTATAAAGTGAGTCAGTAATGGAGCATGAACCTAAGAGACATGGTAAGAGCTGGGATGCTCTTCAGCCCATTGAACACACCAGGAGTTTGGTTTGTGCTCCTTAAAACCAAACTCACCTCTCCCAAGTAAATAAACACTTCAGCCAGGGAAAGGTAAAAACATAAAAACATAAGAGCTTTCCCCAAATCTGATAAAACCCACTGCATGTAGAAGAAAGGAGAACACCTGTGCTCTAAAAAGTTAATAGTCAACAGATTTTAATGTTAGTGCCATAAACTAAAAGCATGGGCAGTGAGGCTCCAAGGAGCCTTTGTTTGGGTAACAAAATAAGCTTTGAGAGAGGCAGATGACTGGAAGCAGAAAGCAAAGAAGAAAGGAGGTGGGTATAGAAAAGGAACTTTCCCTGTACACCAGAGTGCAGAGAGTTGACTTTATTCCTACCAGGGCTGTCAGAGATCCAAAGTTCTGTGAGCAACCCCTCACCTTTCCACAACAGACAGCCCAAACGAGGCCCTGAGCACTTTCAGAAATTTTAAAAACTCCAAAGTGTTAAAAAACAATTTCCTCTTTCCCATAGCCACATGCAGCCACCATCCTCTGCACAAACCCTGCCACGTACGGGCTCAAAGCAACCTCCTCCTGGAGAGGAGAGACAATGATCCTTCAGAACTGATAAATGTGTTTAAACAGTCAACATCCAAATAACTTCTTACAGCAAGGGCAACAGCAAACCCTTCAGAAGATCCAGAGCCTCTAAACTAAAGGTAACAGCAAATGAGCAGCACTTTCCAGCCAAGCAGAGCAGCTGCCAGTGCTCCAGGTTTGGGAGAGGCCGAGGCATGAATGAGAAGTGTTTGCATGAAGCCCAATTCTGAAACCACCAAAACCATGTGAGTGAGCTGGGAAAGGCAGCAGAGGAGGGAGAAAATGACAGCTGATCTCTCAGCTCACAGCAATTATTTATTATGGAGCTTCACAAGTTCCTGATGCTGCTTTCTGGAGGAACCTCCCCAAGCAGAAACCCAACATACTCATTTATCCCCTCTTGTGAGAGATGCTCTGGTGATCACCAGCTGCTTCCTAAAACACTGCGTGGAGCCTCTCCTGGAGGGATGGAGCCTCTCCTGGAGGGATGGAGCCTCTCCTGCCATGGGTGCTCCTTGTGCCCCAGCTAGAAATTCGTCTCCTATAATCAAGAAACTTTATAAATCCCAGCAAGAATGACCAATTCTTACAGGATGTTAACCAGAAAATAGCTTTGGAAGTTTCAAAACAAAACAAAAAAACAAAACCCCCAAACAAAACCAACCCAAAACAGAAACTCAATTTGCTGGCAACAGCTCCCACTGCTTTCAAGGCATAAAAAATGACTCTACCTAGAGGGATTTTCCAGAGTCCAGAGCCACAATTTGGTCCCTTATTCTAAATCTGTAATGCACCTACCCAACCCATGGGGGCACGTCTGGGGTCCATTTTTAGCCAAGATTTCAGGAGAGAAAGACTGAAAGGGGAGAAATTAATGGGATGGTCCCCCAGAGCTCCTGTCAAGTTCATTCAGATGGGGATGGGGAAAAAAATTAGATTCAAAGCCTAGGAAAAGGTGAATGCCTTCAGTATGAAGACAATCCATAGGAATGTGTTTGGCAGTACAAAACTGGGCTAAATAAAATTATTTCCCTTACACTTTTGGGTAATTTATCTTTATGGGCAGAAATTCATTAGATACTGGAAGGTAACAACAATGTATGGATTGATACAAGATCAAACCAACCTCTGGAAAAATACTGACAATCTGGACAGGATTAGAGCCCATGGAGGGTAAAAAGGCAATTCAGCAATCAGTGACAAGACTTCCCACCAGCCAGGAAATAAAAATCAACACTCAAGAGGGTCACGAGTTGGATCCAAGGGGTGCTCAGCCCAAGTTCTGAGTTTCCCCAAAGTCAGGGTATTTCAGCCACTCCTGGCATGGGGGGTGCTCAACCATCCTCCAGTTTTTCTTTTTTTTTTTTTCTTTTTCATTTCTGTAGCACGACTCATAGAAGCTCACAAGAGCCAAAAAAAGAGAAGCAAAAAAAAGAAACAGAACAACAAGTATCCAGAGTTTTAAGACATTCAGCTCCAGGGGGAAAACACAAGAGCCCAATTTCATTCATAGCAAGTGAAGTTTCCATCCAAACATCATTACTGTATCCTGTGACCTTTGTAGTGCTGCATTTGTTCCTCCCTCCATAGAGCACAGAAAACCCTTTCCCCCTCCCTTTTCCAGCTGCACACTTTTAAGTCGTTTACTGGCAAAGCCTTTTGTTCAAATTTCAGCATCTTTTGGCAGAGCTGGAGTCCACCCCATTGAGCTGGGACACAGAGGGTACAACCAGCAGACTGTGCAGCAGAAATACTGCTGGGTTACCCTTTTTTTTTTTTTTTTTAAAAGGTTAAATGGGATGAAGAGAGCTCCCTGCTTCAGCAGATGGAGAGAACACAGAAAACTTAGGAAAAGATCTTTTCATTAACGAGACCAAAGCAAAACCAGGCTCCTTTCCAAAACCACTTCAGAGATAATTTATTAAATTTATGAATAATTGCTTATCGAACACAGGGGAAAAACCTCCACTGGCCTTCAGAGTTCTGTCCTTCTGCAGTCCATAAAACACTTCCATGCCATGGTTTGTCACTACCATTCAGTAATATATTCACTGCACAAGTTAACAAAAATAAGAAATAAATTCTTTTCACAGTAAAAATGGCTGCTCCTATTTACATCCTTTCTGTCCTGAGCTTTCAAAGCACTTCATGTTCATAAGACAGGATTCTTCAAATTCTTCAAAGCACCCCTGTAACACACCTCCTCAGGGTCCCTAGAAGTGAATTTACATCTGCTGAGGACAAAAAAAATTGCAATAAATAAAATCAGTGAACCCTATCACTGGATTTGCCAACTGCTTTGGCCAGGTCAGCATCTCAGTGATCTTCACTGCTTGTGTGTCCAAATCCTGCTCTAAAAAGGCCCATGACACTGCTGCGGGTTTCCAAGAAGGTGGAATAGCACTGTTTTTTCAGAAAGCTTCATTAGTGCTCAAGACTGCCTGGATGGTTATTCACAGTGCCACCTCCAGCCCTGGGGGAAGTGAACCCATCACAGTCGTGATTTCCAAGTAAAACATTTACTCCCTATGTAAAATTTCTTCAGGTTTTAATAACAAAAACTGCTAAAGAAACATGTGAATAACTCCTTTTTTTTTTCCCTAAAATCAACAAATGTGGTTTGGATATCAGGTGCTCCTAACCTGCAAAAAGAAAAGGATTTTCTGGGAGTTTCCACTTCACAAATTCAGTGCTAACGAGCAGGAGCATCCTCAAAGACATAAGAGTAGCTTGTACCACCTCATCCAACAGGCACCTTAAATATTCCCCCAATAAAGGCAGAACCACATGTAATACATCACAGCCTTGAAAATTCCTTAAAATTGTCCTGCAATTTGGTTTCCTTCAGGTTTGATGGCTCCACAGTGATCTTAGAGGCCTCTTGCAATCGTGGTGATTCTGTGATCACTCCCTCCCCCTGCTGAGGAGGGGAGCAAGGGGATCAATTAATGCCTAAATATAAAGGTTGACACAGGGACACTGCAATCCCTCCCTCATTTCAGTCCAACCACTAAACCAACAAAGAGCAACTGCTGTGAAGGACTTAAAACCAAACCTGGGGGTTTCCCCTTGATTTCTCACCACGAAGCCTCCACCAGCAGCAGCCAGAACTGGGTTTTATTATTGCAATATTCAGGCACAGTCTGAACAAAGCTGAAGGGGATGGTGATGAAAGCATCAGATTCAGCACCTCATCTGCAGCACCATCCTCACAATTCCTACGAGTGCTGGACCAGAAGGGATGGGAAGCAGGGAGGGTGAGAAGCTGAAGAGCATCCCATCCATCAGCACCAAGACTCAAACTCCAAATGCCTGGGAAAGGGGGGGTGGGGGACCCTTCCAGGCTTGTTCCAGCAATAGCTTTAAGCCCTGAACTCTCCTTTACTGCCAGGCTCAGGGATGATGTGAGCAGCAGCCCAACAAGCACAGCACTTCAGCCTTGCCATGGCCGTGCCCTGCAGGGGCTAAAAACCAGAGGAAAGAGAAAAAATGTCTTTCTAAAACAGCTATTTGTAGAACAAGCCCAAGTTTGTGCTGCTGATCACCCACCCCCTGCCTTTTCAGGTAGCAAATCAAAGCTCCAGCAGGAAAACCACATTGATTGCCCTGGCCAGTTTGGCTTGCAGGAACCCACCAGTGGCACAGGACTGGTTTGACTGGATTCAGGATATTTGGGTAGAAAAGAATTGATCCACTTGTTCAGAGCAAGCAGTTAAGCAGCTCTGGCAGCTCCAGGTTTGTCAGGAACAAACCCCCCTTCCTCATGGGACCAGCAGAAGGACTGGATAGCTGTCCAAAGAAAGGGCCAGGGACTAATTCCCAGGGAACAACTGGTGTTATTTTTAAGTAGATTCAATTTGTGAGCACTCCCCATCTATAAACTGCACAGCTCTCAGCATGAAAAATGTTCTGCAGCCCTACAAAACCAAGCCAACCTTCCCTGCTTTAAAAGAAGGGAAGCCAAAAGGTTTCTCCTGGAAAGCCCTACAATATACAAAGGGGAAAAAAAAAAAAAAAAAAAGGAAAAGAAACAACCCAAACTTCAAAATTAGGGCTGACCAAACCACCCTGCTGCAGCACTTCACAACTGTAGATTAAAATCCACCCTTGGTTTCGAGTTAATCTGTTTAGTTGGCTCCTTCTCAAGAGTCAGAAAGCCAGGAGCTGCTTATGTGCCCCAGGATAAGGCAGCTCCCTGCCCTAATTCAGCTGATTTCACAGAAATAAATGGGAAAAAAAAAAAAAAAAGTTGTTTCTGCAGTGTGCTGAAAACATTTAAGATCTAAGAATTTTTTCAGCACATTTAGCAACACCTGGAGAGAAAATGCTGCAGAAAATGTGGGCATTAAAGGAGGAGGGGGGAACCCCATGAACATGTCAAGAATTTGCTGTTTGTAGTTAATGGCAAAGATTTACTGCATGATTCAGCAACACACAGGGAGAGGAGAGAAAACAGAGATGAAGAATGGTCCCTAATGATGGAATTACAGTGAAGATCCTTTCTCCCATTTTCTCCAATGCTTTTTTATCCCTCAGCAAATGAAACCATAACTCTGTGCTTGCTCCCATTACCTAAAACCCATTGCCAGCATTCAGAGAGGACTCCCAGGATGTAGAAAGTCTCAAAAAGAACCCATGAATTCTGCAGAAATCATAGCAAAATGAACTAAAGAAAGTTTTAAGTAATTAATATCAACTTAAATGCATGGCATAACAAAAGAACATGTGTTTAAACCTACCTTCCATCTCAAGAAAGGTTTAGATTTTTCACTCTTCAGAAAGGCAGATGAAGAAGTTGAGCAGGCGAATAGGTTCTTTAAATGCCCCAAATGTGCAAAAATTAGTAAGTGTTAAAAATAAACAAACAAAAAGCCAGCCTTTTAACAAACAGATGAATGAGAAGATATTAATGTGTACCCTCACCATGAAAGAAAATCATTCAGAGCTGAGGAAAAATGCAGTGGGGCTCCCTTGGTGGGGAGTCAGGGGAAACTGGCTGTCACTTGTCAACTTTTTATAGGAACCTACTGGAGTTACACTGGCAATTCCTTCTGCTTTTGGAAGAAACTGCAAGACTTCAGTGAACTCAGGGCTTTTGGTCAGCTTTGCTCTCTAGGCTTGCAGATTCATCACATATTGCAACAGCAGTTTTGGAGATGGAGAGGAAAGCAGCAGTCGCTCTGCGTTCTTCTGCCTCTTCCCATCCTCCTTAACAATCCACCAGGAGGAACTCTAGATGGGACAAAAAGCAACACAAACTATTGCTGTAACATCAAACCAACAGCTCCTTCCCCCCTTTCTGGCAGCAGGCTGCTCCGTTGGCCCAATCCAGCTCCAAAACTCAAGGGATTAGCACTATCAAGAACTGCAGAAAAACAGATGATCCTACAGCAGATCCATAGCCAGAGTCTGGAGCAAGTCATTGTTGCAAACAAATGGAATCACTTACACACAGAGAGTAATGATTAACTGTAAAAACCCCTTAAAAGGTAGTTTTACATTTTCGATGTCCATGGTAATCCAACACACACAAACTCAAATCTCAAAATTCAAAAAACTATTCCACCCCACCACATCAGGGCGTGTGGCTGGGAAGTCTCTTTACACCATGAATAAAAATGCCAAAAAGGTGGCCAAGAGCTCAGCCCAAACTCCCCAGAGCACACACCCGTGGTGCTGGGGGGTCGGTGGTGACCAACTTGGTGACCTGAAGCCACCAGAGAGATCATCACACACGTGTGACACCAGCAGCACTGAACCCCCCCCCTGCCGTGCACAGCTCCAGCAGCAAAATGAATTACAGCCATTTCAATTTATTGATCTAAAAATCAAGAGGTAAATCCACAAATGGCTGTTTCCCAGGCATGCAGTGTGACCAACAGGGCACTCAACAGCTGAGGGACGTCCCAGGTTTGTTTTAAATCACTCCCCAAAGCATCCATCACACTTCCATCCCCCAGAACTGCAGCTGCTGACCCAGCCACAGGTCCTGCTGTCATCTGTCACACAGATCTGCACCACTCCAAAGAATCCACCAGGATTAAAAACTCCTGACAGTCATCCAAGGTGCTCAGAAGATGTAGCACAGGACGAAGATTTGTGAGCAGGATTTGAGGTGTTTTTAAGCAGCATTTCAAGCAGAAGAGCACAGTGGGGTCAGATAAACTACCAGCCAGTCAACCCAGAGAAGAAAAAGGGACTTATCTGAAATTTATCAGCAGTTCTGGGGAGATCAAAAAGCAAGTTGTAGACATTGCAGTGGCCTGAATCTGATGGCAGCTGGAAGGCTTGCCTGAAGTTGTTCTGATCAGGTATCTTCTGTTAGTTCAAGATACTCTCAGCTAAATCCCCACGCAGCCACCTCTGTGCTGCCATAAAGCACCTCATCAATTTTTCATACTCCCAGAGCTTTTTTGGACTGTGCTGGAGGATCTGCAAGAGATGCCCTTTGACCTTTGCTCCAGACTACTCAAGGACAGAAGTGGCTTAGGAACCCTCACTGTGTAAAAATAAAAATAAAATTAAAAAAGAAAAAATATCTCAGTATTAAATTTCTGCAGCCCCAACCATGAGGCTATTTACTGAAGCTTTATACAAACTAATCAAATAAAAGGCTCTCGTGGGACAGGAGGAGAAAGAGAAGAATTAAGAGATAAATCACTGGCTTCTCTTCCCTCAGCAAATGTACATTCCAATTTAATACAATGAACCAAAAACCAGCCTGACAGCCCTTGGTTGGGCACAGATAGGCAGCAACCAAATCTCAGATGGAATGCACTGCACAGCATAAATTAATTATCTCTGCTTTACCCCAGCTTGCACAAAGGAATTGGGAGAGACAATCCAGACAAGGGGATGAGCTTCAGATATCAAAGGCTCCACATGGAGAACACAGAACCTCACTTTCCAGCTTCGCAGAACTCATCCTCTTTCTAGAGAAGCACTCTCCAAAAAGTCCTGCAGGAAGAGCCCAGTAACCACCCACCTCTCCTCCCCAACCAGCCCAAAGATGCAGTGCAGATGGCACAAGCCCTGGAGCCAAACACACCAGGGACCTGGCTGGCATCCCTGCAAGGCAAGAGACTCAAGGTCAGTGCAGCTGTTGAGAAAAAAAAAAAAAACCTGCAGACCCCTCAGAGCAGCTGAACCCACCTCTGCAGAAGGCAGCAAGTTTGTAATTGGGATCTCCAGATATGGGATCCTTGGGAAATGCAGGCTGGGAGGGAGCTGGGGAGGTCACCCAGGCCCTGGTGCTCAGCTCCATGGTCAGCCCAGGTCACTCCAGGATGCACCCAGCCTGGATGCAGCAGGCTCCAGGGATGGATGCACTGCACCAGCAGACTGCAAAGCCCATCCTCAGCCACACTGCAGCAGTCCTGAGGAAGAAATACATCACTCTCTCCTGAAACACACATCCCCTGATCACTGCACAGGGAGTTTGAGGTGTAGGAAGCAAAAAGTCTTCACCTTCAGAACTTAATTTCATCCTGACACCAATTTCGTAGTGCCACGGGAAGAGCTAACTCCAACCCAAGAGGCAAAGAAGACAACAAATACCTATATACCTATATCTTCATGGCTCACAACCATGAAGAACAAAACACCCTGTCAGCCCTACCCCTCTTTTAGAAGAAAAATTACCAAGTTCTTCCAGCAACAGTAACTCAAAAATTGTGGATAACAACCACCACCTATTGCCCATAACCAAACGAGTCCTTAAGCAGTTCTTGATTAACAACTGAAGCCTGTTACATTTTTAAACAAAGCTCAATCACTCTATTAGTAATAATTTAAAGTACTTCAGTACATGTTTGTGGATTCTTTGAGGAATGAAGCCTCCAAGCACAGGTTCAGCCCCACAGCCAGAATGCAGCATAGTAAGGAAAAAAAAAAAAAGATGCAGCAAGATTCTAAATGCCAATAAAAAATAAAAGTTTTCTTATCTGAGAAACATATGATAACTGACAATTTATGTAGCACGCCAACACCTGATTCATCTCACTCCCACAGCAGCTGCCTTGTGGCATCATTTCACAACACAAGATACCAAACAATGCCAATGATACCCATCACCAGAGTTAACACCAGCTCTGCACTGTTCCCACAGCTCAGATCAGAATTTGGCCAGGACACCACAATTTTTCCAGAAGGTTTAATGACCAGGCAGCACCACACTTTTGGATTGAAGTGTCTTTAGCACCATCTCCTCTTCCCACTGTGGCAGAGAGAGCAGCACATCCCTGGATTTAGAGAGACAAGATCATGAGAGCTTCCCTGCAGAGCCAAGCCACCATCCAACCCATACCAAGGTATCTGTACAGCAAGTTTCAGGACATTTTAAGAGGTGCCTTGACCTTCAAAGCCTCCCCCCCAAGCCTGATACCTGGAAGGAGAGGGGATGACAATGCCCAGTGTCAAAGCAGCTCATGAAGGGTTGGAACCAGGCAGGGGGAAAAAAAAAATAAATCTACATGTTATTACAATAATTCACTTTTGGGACCACCTTTACAGGCTAACTGACAGCTCTCTTCATAAACACCTCAGGAGATGAACTCAATTTTGCCAGTAATGCTCTTGACACACAGGAGAGGCTCATTTCCAATTTATCCATCTTGTGGTCTCTTTTTCAAAAAAGGAGAAAGATTTGTTGTGTAAAGCATTAAAAACATTGAGAGAAGATGCATTTTACTAATCCTAAAGCTTTGTTTCTTATTATTGTCCCCAATTCACAAATATTGTGACTAGCAGCTTGTATGTACCACACACACCTTGATGGGGTAAAAAACTGAAAGAACATGTAAGCCTCTAATTTTACCCTGACATCAATTCCCATTTCCAAAGACAGATGGAAAACAGGAAGAGAAACTAAGCTAGTAAAAAAGAAACATGCCCTTCTCCATTTCTAACTTGAAAAACCTGAATATTGAAAAAATAATAATCATGAAAATAAACCACTCAGCTTTACATTTGCTCAGATAAGCATTCTGAACATAGATGGCAAAACCACTTCCAGGTACAGAACAGCAGGGTCAGTGTAGGACATGCACCTTGCAGGACACCACCTTTCCATGATTTGCAGCTCCCCTTCCCTCCCAGCAGAAGAAAATAACTAAGGAGGTAATTGAAAAACAATATTTTAATTGTCAGTTTTAATCGAGGCTTCCTCCTCAGATTTACAGCACATTTTTTTTTTAAATCTCCCTGCTTTAACTCAATCAGCCCTGCCCAAAGGCCATCTTTCCTGCACGCCAGGAGCATACCAAGCAAGTTTTAACCAAGGAGATAAATCACATCATCTCATGACTTCCCAACAGCCATACATCAAGCCATGCACAAGCCATAATTATTTGTTTTTTAATAAGCACTACCTTGAAAACTTTGCAATAACAAGAAGCTAAGTAGATATTTCACCATCCTTTCTTTTTTTTTTTTTTTTTTTTTTAAACCTAGGGCACACGCTAGCCTGAAAGCCAGCCAAGTGAATTCTGCAGAAGACTCACTGCAAATACACCTCTGACTCTTGATTGCCTTCCTTCTGATGATGGGAAGAACACTGATGTCTCAGTTTTATTCATTTACACATGTGTGCATGGATCTGTGTGCATGCACACACCCTGCAGCCCTAAGGTGTTCCACTCAAGAGCACACTAAGAAAAAGCAAGCAGCAATATTATGGACTCACCACGAGCAAAATCCTGAATAATGGAACTTTCTAGCACAAACAGCTTCCCAAAGACCCTGAGCACAGTGCCTGTTACTAGCAGTGGAAATATGCTCCTCTGACACTACACAGATTTTTCAATGATTCCCATGATAGGAGGAGGATTAAAAAGCAATTAACTGGCTCTCATATTTCAAATGCAAAGCCATATTTCAGAACAGCAGACAGAAGAATATGGAGCTCTCCAGACTCAAAGATTTGTTATATTCCACAAAAAAACCCTTCTCTGGATACCTTAAAAAGGCAAAACCATAGTAGGAACCTACCCCATGGGGAGGAGAACAGCACTGCAAACCCGATCCAGCATTGTATTATGAAAAAGCCCTGCAAATTCCAGGCAATCTGCAAATGATTTCCCCCTTCCCCACCCAAACATCTACTGCAAACTCCTACCACCACCAGTCGAGGCTGCAAGAGTGAAAAAGATGAAAATAAAAACCATTCCTACCTTTAACTTGAGTGTCATATTCAGCTATGATCTCCTTATCCTTTTTGAATTTTGCTGGCGACGTCATGTTTTCTTTTCCAAAAAAAGATTAACCCCACAAGAGATCCACCAGAACACCAGGCAGAAAGGGGATTCTGATCCTCTCAATGCGATGCCTTCCCCCCCCCCA
>JAAWXA010000047.1:2056143-2088692 GCA_038090715.1 Florisuga fusca | reverse complement strand
GGTCGTCTCGGTTCGGTTCGGTTCGGTTCGGCGGTGGCCGCCGCTATGTCTGCCAGCAGCTGCACCTTCGCGGAGCGGTGCGTGTCCCTGCTGTGCTGCCGGTTCTGCCGGCAGGTGCTGAGCTGGCGGGGGATGAAGGCCGCGCTGCTGGCGGACACCGACACCGACCTCTACTCCACCGACCTCCCGCCCTCGGGGTAAGCCTGGCACCGGGAAACGGCCCCGAAACTCGGGATTCCGCCCCTCCCTCCATTCCCGGCCCCCAGGGAGGGTCCGGCAGGGCAGGGGGAGCCGCAGCTCGTTAAAAGTATCCGGGAATCCATCCCTGGGGATGAGGGAGGCTGAGGAATGCCCCGGGAAGTTCCTCCTGGTCCTTCCTTCGGCAAAGGGCAGAATTAGAAATAAATAAATAAATATCTGCACCCAGGACAAACCTTCTGCACTGCACTGACTGCAGGACCCTCAGGGTGCCTGTTGCTTTCCCACGGCCACATTGGAATAGTAAGGAAATAAGATTACAAAACAAGAAGGAAAAAGGAAAAAAGAAAAAAAGAAAAAGAAAAAAAAAAAAAAAAAAAAAAAAAAAAAAAAAAAAAAAAAAAAAAAAAAAAAAAAAAAGAAGAAAAAAGAAAAGAAAAAAGAAAAGAAAAAAGAAAAGAAAAAAGAAAAGAAAAAAGAAAAGAAAAAAGAAAAAAAGAAAAAAAAAAAAAAGAAAAAAGAAAAGAAAAAAGAAAAGAAAAAAGAAAAGAAGAAAAGAAAAAAGAAAAGAAAAAAGAAAAAAAGAAAAAAAGAAAAGAAAAGAAAAAAGAAAAGAAAAAAGAAAAAAAGAAAAGAAAAAAGAAAAGAAAAAAGAAAGAAAAAAGAAAAAAAAGAAAAAAAGAAAAGAAAAAAGAAAAGAAAAAAGAAAGAAAAAAGAAAAAAAGAAAAGAAAAAAGAAAAGAAAAAAGAAAAGAAAGAAAAAAGAAAAAAAAAGAAAAGAAAAAAAGAAAAAAAAAGAAAAGAAAGAAAAAAGAAAAAAAAGAAAAGAAAGAAAAAAGAAAAAAAAAGAAAAGAAAAAAAGGGAAAAAAAAAAAAAAAGAGAGAGAGAGAGAAGAAATTAAAGGTTTGGTTTAAATGTCCTGGCCTTTAAGCTGTTGTTCTGTAGTCTCAGCCGAGATTTGTCTCCACTCAGATTTCTGACTGACTGCCCCAGCCACCAGGAGGACTTCCAGCCCAGTCCCGTCGTTGCTCATGGGTGACTTTTTGTTTCCACACACCCGTGTGGCTGGAAGCTGAGAGGAAAATGGAATGATGTGGTGCTGGGAAAGTTTAATAAACACACGAGGTGAAACTGGCAGATTTTGGTTAGGCTTTGTTGTGACTTCAGCCCTGTGTTATCAAAACATTTCAGCTGCAATCACAGCCACACCTAAAGCTTTGTTTTTCCCTTTCTCCCCCTCTCTAGTACTGTTGATTTCACCGGGAGCTGCTATTTCACTGAGATCTGCAAATGCAAACTGAAGAACATCGCCTGCCTGAAGTGGTAAGAATTCCCCTCGGGACCAGCACCACCTCCTCCAGCAGAGCCCGAGGCTGCTGAACCAGAGCAGGGCAGGAGGGGATGGGGTGGCTCACCAGGCTGAACTCCAGCTCAGATTTTGTGCTGCTTGATGGAAACTCAGCCCAGGACTCCTGGGTCTGGCTGCCAGTTATTCCCCTGCAAGTCCCCAGTGAAAATGTGACAACCTTGTCTGTAGTCTGGGTAGATGGGGATGCTTGCGTGCCACCTGCCTGATTAAATGTCTGCTTCAGCACTGAGATAATTGTGTGAATAAAGCCCCAGCAAGAAGTAGTTACTCACATACTAATTAATAGAAGATCCTCTTGGCAGAGCTGGTTGTTACTGGCAGATGGAAGATGCTGTCACTGAAGTTCTTGGAGTTCTTCTATCTTCCTTATTAATGCCTGATATTTGAGAATAAAAACAACCACTCGTATAGCTCACAGTTATTTGAGACAATCTTGTCAGCTTCGTAATCAGGACTTGGTCAGATTTCAGTGGTGAGGGGTTGGGAGGAACACGGTGTTTTGGTTTCTAGACAGAACCAGAGAAACAGAATTGTGTCTCCAGAGCATATGGCTGAGAAAGGAGAGAAATGGTGGTTCTAGGTTTCAGCCTAGGAGGAGCTGATAAGGCTCTGATACTCTCAGTCTCATTGCTCCTACCACTGATACTCTCCTCTGCAGGTGGATTTCGTTTTCCATAAATCAATTTTATGATTCCAGTGGAATCATGCGCCTTAAAAAAAATAAATAAAAATAGATACATTATTTGTTGGTATGCAAACTGCTCTGGGTTACACAATTTAAATTGTGTAAGCTCTCTATGCCAAAGATCTAAAACTCAGATATTCTGTAACTCCTGGCAGATGTTCTGTAGATATTTCAGTTATTTGTTTGCCTATGTTCCCATTATCAAGTCAGGAGCATCATTACAAAGTGCTCTGGTACCATGGCTATTCAACATTAGCTGGAAAAGCCCCAAAATCTAGTTTTTCATCAGGCATTTGTGTTGCTCATTCTGTCACTTCTCCTTCTAGTGGCAATATTGTTGGTTATCATGTCATTGCTCCCTGCAAACCCTGCCTCCTCTCCTGTAACAATGGCCACCTCTGGATGTTCTACAGCCAGGCAGTCTTTGGCATCAACAGGCTGGACCCTTCTGGTAAGAACACAAATGCTTCCTTCTCTTCCCTAAAACCCTGAATTCCAAGTCCTCCTTCTAATGAGGCATCTCCAGGCACTGAATGCATACAGAGAGAGAGTGACAGATGGAGGCACAGGGCAAGTGTTGCTGTTTTGCTAATCTAGCAAACTACTCCGGGGGAAGTACTTGGAGAAGGTTTCATTTCACAAAGCATCGAAGTAGAAACTGATCTTTATCAGCAAACTTAAGCCACCCCTTTGGTGGACAGAAGTTGGGATTTTCTGAAGCAGTAAGCAGTACAAACCCAGCCAGCTGCTGCTCTTTCTGGTGGTATCTACAGCTTCCCTGGGCTCTCAGGCAGCTGGCCAGCAGGCACTCTTTTGGGGTGAGTCATGTTTGTCACTTTGACCCCATCTAACTTCAACTCCAGCTGAAGTTCCAGCTCCTGGTAGCTGGTTCCCTCAGTCAGGTGATGGTTGGATGCCAAGTGTCTGGTGCAATTTGCCTTGAGTCCTCAGGAGTGCATAGCATTCTGACAAATCACTTCTCCTCCCTGCAGATGGGAGGAACTTCCTGCCTAAACCTTTCAGTGTCACCTGCCTTTCAGACCAATGCATCTGAAAATAAATCAGCCACGAGGGGATGATCAAAAGCTAGATGAATTAGCTATATAAATGGGCAGGGACTTACGCTTTGAACTGTGCTGTAAACAATGACACGAGATCACTGTGGTAGAAAAATAGGAAATAGTCTTAATATATTTATCATGAACAGGTCTTACCAGGTCTTGCAATGACTGGAGTGTTTTCTCTGAAAAGAGATTTTTTTTTTTTTTTTTTTTTTTCTCCCCCTCCTTTGTCTTACCTCCTTCCCACCAGGTGTGAATGTATTGCTCTGGGGCAACTTGCCAGACCTGGAAGAAGGCACAGATGAAGATACATCCTGCATCCCTGAGGAGGAGTATATCAGATGAATGTTATCTACAATATACCAACAATATCTTCCCTAGATTCATTGCATTCCTCTTTGATTTGGGTTTTTTTTTGTTTCCTGCTAGCCTGTCAAAACCTAACCAATATAGGAAACCAAGAAATCTGGAAAACAATCTTTAAAAAATGAAGATATCATCTTCCTCTTTCACTGTGACCTTCCTTAGACTCTTTAACCTGCCTGGTGTGTATCTTTGAGTGGAGACACCTTGGTTGGATCTGGAAATGCAGCTGGAAGGTGGATTTGCTGAGGTCTAGATCTGTTTTCTTTTCCCTTTGAAGTCTCAGCAGTTGCTAATTCTTCTTAACCCTATTCTTCTTCTTTCCTGAAACAGACTTCACAGGGCAGTCTTTCAGTTGCTGCAAGTTTATTTAAAATCTTAAAAAATAATCTGGGTGATGAAGTTCTGAAAGAAGTCTGCTTGTGTGCTCACATGTGCCATTGCCTGGAGCTTCTAACCTCAGCAGAAAGATGCTGAGCAAGTGGCTCAGAGGTCCTGGAGGTTTGGCTCTAGCATCTGGCTCTCCTGCTTTTTACCTCTCTGGGCATCTGAGACATGCTGGGATGCTCCTGACTGTGGAACTGTCTTACAGAGTCATACAGGATCAGGTTTCCACAGAGTTCAAGTCAAAGGGTAGGCAGCCCTCCAAAACAGAACTCTGTCAGCTGATTCGGTCTTTTTAGAGAAAAAAATAAAAGGAATCAGGGTAAAGTTTTGATATTCATGCCTAATTCTGCATCCTGAAGCATACAATCTGGTTCCTGTAAGAAGTAATGGCTACAAAGCTCATTATCTGAGTTGTACAGCCATAGTATTTAATTATGAATTAAGTCCTGTCCCCTTCAGCTCGTCACCTGAAGGATCACTTCCAGAACATTCCAGGCACAATCATATGAGGGAACAGAGTACAGTTTTAAATAGGGATTGATGCTGAATAAATCGTTCTGTAGCCTCTTGTGATGCTTGGTAGAGGTGCAATGAAGGCAGTTCTGAGTTCTCTTGCTGTTCTTGCTGCATCTGATGTATTTCTTAATTAACTGCACTACCTCTTCTGCACTGTTTAAATGTATATTGGTGTATATATGTTTGTGTGTATGTCTTGCTTGGACCGTCTGCTCATTAAATACAAGTTTTAGATTACATGGTCTCCTGCATTGTAAAAAAGATGGATCTGTAATGATATTACATAAAACAACGAAATAGAATCTTGTATTGAACTGGGTGAATAATTAGGTTCATATTACTATGCTTTTGTTTTAGAGACCCTCCAAAAAAAATCATCTCATTTTCAGTTTGACAGTCCTGACAGTTTCTTCAATCTAAAAGGTGTTTCTTCTATTATTAGCTGTTGTTAGCTCTTCTATTAACACAACATCCCATTTTTGGCCAGTTTTCTATGCTGCATGAATTTGATCATGTTGTGACTACATGATTAAGCTGGCAAGGTGACATCTCACACAAAGACTTTTCCAACAGAATTCATGAGCTAAAAATACAGCTGTTTGTTTTTGTACAAGTAGCACAATAGTTCAAAATAAAATTCCCATAAATACAATTCTGCTTTGTCTCAAGTTCAGTGCTTGCCATTTATAACCCTCCCAATTCTGAGTAAACTCCATCTTAGTGGCAGAGCTGAGTGTAGGGCTATGAGGGCAGAAGAAGACTCTTAACTTCTCCACATTCAGTTAATAATTCTGGTTTTGCTCCCTATTTGCTCATACACCTGGAACTGGAAGTTCTGCTATGAACTCCTTTCACTGCACAGACCTGTTGGAGCTGGTTCACCTGGACCAGGCATCAGCTTGAAATGCAAAATGAGCCATGAAAAAAAACTTTGAAGCAAGCCCAGTACAGCTGTTTCCCAGGAGAAAGAAGCTGTAGGTATTATATCCAACTAAACAAACATCATCTGTTGCTCCATGGATGTAACCAAACAAACTAATCACATCTAGGGCTACTTCTCTCCTTTCTATCTGAAATTAAACAGAACTGACTAAGCAGTTTGTGGTAAAGCCACTGCTCCCTATCCATGGGGCCTTAATCTTTGGGGTGAAGTTTCCCAGAATCACCCCGTGGAGGGAAATACTTCCCAGGTTGATAAATATATCAAACCCTAAACAGCTGGCACAAACCCAGATCAATATTTCTAGCAACTCTCCCAAGTGCTTCACCCCACCCAACGCTTTGTTTGAAATCAAACAACTCACGGCTCCACTTTTCCAGGGGTTTTTGGTTTCTCTGTGCTCTTCAACACACACAACACCCACAGCCCTGGAATCCTTTGGAAGGAGGTGGTTGCAAGATATTTGGTGCAACTGTGCTGAGCATCAGGGCAGGTAACTTCAGAGTGAATGTTTCAGAAGGATTCATCTTCCCAACAGAGGTGAGTCTAGCATGGAGCAGCTGCTGGAGTCCTGGGTGAGGGTTTTGCAGTGAAATTTTACTTTTACTTTTACTTAATTTTACTTGATCCTGGCTGTGCAGTCAGTGAAACCAAAAGCAAGGCACAAAACTGAAAAACAACAGCCAAATCCCAAGGCCTTTCAATTCTGCTCATCAAGCTACACAAGGTGAGGAATTAAAGAACTTTTAGTTAGAACTTAAGAGGAATTAAAGAGGAATTAAAGAACTTTTAGTTAGAACTTAAAGTGCCTCTGATCAGATCTGGTTTTATTGGGGAGGGACTGAACAGCAGGCCAAGTATCTTAAATTTTAGACTCAAATTTTAGACTCAAAGTCAGTGCTTCTGCAAGACTTGCAAAGTCTGCTGGCACTGAAAGCCCCAACGCAGTGGGTGCAGACAGCCAGAATATCCCTGGGCTTGGACCTGGACCTGGGTGCTGCCTGTCACACCACATCCTGGGCCCCTTCCCAGCAGCTCTGCAGCTCCAGGGGATTGTGTAACCCAGACTTAGAGGTTCAGGGTCACAGACATGTTTGGTTGAAAACACTGGAAAGTAGAATTCCAAAAGCCACTGAGGACAAAGAGCTTTGATTTGATTTTTAAATCACAGGAGCCTGTGCAGTCACTGCCACCAGTGGTCAAGCCTCTTCTTTCCTGCAGTGCACAATACTAGCTGGAGGGGGAGGACAAAGTCATAGCAAGACAGTGAGAAATTGATTCCCCTCCATATTAAATAAGACTTACTAGGAAAAGCACATTTAAATATTATTCATTATTCCAGGGCAGATTAATACCCAACCATAATCTTACATTTCCACTGCACCATTCATCCCAAAGTGCTTTACAATGACAAACAGTTAAGAATTCCTTTACCACTGAACTGCAGCTGGTTCCAGGATGCACACCAGCTGCCAAGCAGGCAGCAAGGACCAGGGTAAGCATGGTTTGTAATGAAATGCAGTGTGTGATCTCTAGCTCTGCAAACCCATAGGTTGATTGCTGAAGAATGCCCCTCTCTTCTTGCAGAGCCTGGGATGCTGTGAATCCTCCTGGAGCCAGGTCACCTCTGCTAGGACAGAGCCTGAAGTCCCAGGGTTTGAATGGGAGAAAGAGTCCTAAAATAAGAGACAGAAATTACTCCTCTATCTTTTGTTTTCTGCTCTTCTCTCTGGCAAGCAGGAGCTGGCAGGCTTTTTGAAGACAAGTAAAACAGTCACATATGATAAATCACCCAATTACTCTGTCGTGAGAGGTCACTGTTACACGTTTTATTACCTGTGCAGCCCCACGGAACAGTGTGTGTCACCAGTGAACAGCCTTTGTGTGCTGGTGTTTGGATTAAGGGAGTGGCTGTAGGACAACAGCCGTGGGTCCCATTGTGCAAGGAACCACAGGACACAGGGACTTGCAGACTCAGGGAACTTGCCCTGGAAAGAAAGCAGCTAAGGGTGGTAGGGATCCAGCAGCACTGACTGCCCAAACCTTTTGAGCCTGGAAAGGGAACTCCTCAGCTCCCAGACTACAGCAGAGAACCCAGCTGTGCCTGCTCCTGCAGCCTGGGATCCCTGCTTCTTATTTAAGAGGCATTTGCAAGTCTATGAAGAGATTCAGCTCCTCCAGCAGATGTACTCAATCATCTCCTTGAAGCAAGGATCCTTCTCCAGGGCAGTGCTTCTGCCTCTCTGCTGCATTATTTGCCTTTTCTCTCGCTGTAAAACACAAATTGGTTACAACCCTCACTCAAATCCCCATCAAAAGCCTACACAGAGCAAAAAGGGGGTTCTCAGCCTGTGTAGATGCACCTGAGAAGTGCTCCTCAAGGTCTGCAGTGTGCAAGAATGACAAGAGGGGAAAGCAGGATGCCTGCCTGGAGCATCCCTGTGAAATGAATGCCAAGTTGTTGATGCACCACCTCAAATTCTCTCTTCTCATCAGGAAATCTGCTGTTCTCAGCATTTCCAAGCAGCTGGTAGCCAGGGGGGCATTTTGGCTGCTTTGCTGTCTGCAGTTGCATGTGTGACACAAGCTGAACAAAGTGAGGCTGCACTCTATTGATTTCTCATTAGAAAGCAAACCTCCCATTCTGGACAGAACTGGGGAGAAACACAACAGGGAACAAAGCTGGTCAAATAGAAGCCAAACAAAAATTCTGGTTCTTCACTTCTTCTGTCATCTGAACACTGACAGCTTGATGTCTCTGGGTAATGCCACACAAGGGAAATTAGCACCATAGCACTCTTAGGCACTGCCATCTGCATCTCAGTGTCTGCAGAAATTTGTGCAGGCA
The DNA here is from genome assembly GCA_038090715.1 of Florisuga fusca. Taxonomy (NCBI): domain Eukaryota; kingdom Metazoa; phylum Chordata; class Aves; order Apodiformes; family Trochilidae; genus Florisuga; species Florisuga fusca. The sequence continues at coordinate 2,080,324 of JAAWXA010000047.1, read as the reverse complement.
CTCCTAAAGCCAGGCTGATAAAAAAGACTTGATGATCTTTTGCATTTCTCCGACTACACTTATTTCCTGGAGGAAAGTGCTAATTAAAAATAACACAGCACTGCTCCAACGTCGCTGCAGCCACACCAGGATCCTTCCCTGCTGTGCTGTGGCAGAAGCTTATTAGTTCATCCCACTCCAGCATATGGCTGGGTTTGGAAAGAGGAAATTTCCACTAGCAGAGGAGACAATGCTGGAAATGCAGGTGTTCTGGGAGCCTCATCTTAATAAAACCAAAGAGAAACTGGTCCTGTGCCTACTGGTCACATCCGACTGTTCCAGACACAAAAGCAAGGTAATAAGAATAAAATTTTGGAAAAAAAAAATTCATCTGCCTGCCTATCCAAGCCAATGCCTTGCTCCAGCAACAAACTGCCCAGATAAGGGCAAAAAAGGGGTTCCAGGACCAAATGACAGAGGAAACAGGGAATACAAAGCTCACACACCCTCTGTCCACACCTCCTGCAGGATCTGTCAGCTCTGCTCTGTTATTACCAACCTGATTTGTCTTTATTTTTAAAAGTAGAAGTAGATATTTAGTCCCGAGACTAACAAAGCTTCAAGGAGAACGGATCTGGTCTGTTATTTCTGCTCTGCTTACAGGACATACTCAGAAAGCTTTTTTCAGGAGATGTTGGCAGTGGGAGAGCCCCAAGGTAGTGAGCAGCAAGCTGGTTGGGATGTGGCAGTGGCAGTGGCTCTGGGACTGCTGTGAGCAGACTTTGACCTAAATTAAAAACACAGTGCATGGAGACAGAGACCCAAAAGGATTTGGAGACTGGCATAGGAATGATCTGTGCACAAGAGGACTAATAATGCACTTCAAAACCCACATATCGAAGCAAAGATATCTGCTAGATCACTGAACACAAAATCTAGACCCTTTAGAATTTTTAAATTCAGGTTTTTAAACCACTTTAGAGCCACTTGCTTTGACCAGCTCCCTTATTCTCCTGATTCATCACCAAGTGGACAGAGAGAGAAGAAAACTGAGACCACCAGAACACCAAAGCTGTGACAGTTCCCACGCAGAGTGGTCAACAAAGACAACAGGATTGGAGAATTATTTGGTTAAAAACACAGATGGAAGAACACGGGGTCACGTTTTAGGGAAGATTGTGAAAGCTCCTGCAGATTCACCCCAGCATCCACTCAGATGTTAATGAGTGCCTAAAATGGATGGAAAAAATGAAGCAATCTGCTCTTGTGCAAAGGTCCATCACAAGACTTTCCACAGTGTCACTCTGCTTTTTATTGGACACCAGCTTGGAAGTGAATGAAGTGAATTTTTCCCTGCTTCAGATTTTACACAAATTACTTCCTTTGTGAGCTTACAAGTGAAAAAATCAGATAAATACTTTTTTTTTTTTTTTCATCTCATCTGCTACCAGAAGGCAGCATTTGTAAGTGTCAAGAAGCATCTATTCAGCAGAATGTGTCCATTTTTTCATTCCAGCCCTTATGGGAAATCAAAATTCAAAACCTGCTTAAAGCACCTGGCACTGGCTCCAGTGAGAAACCTTTTACCTTATGAACTGGGTCCTGCCTCTGGTTTCATACAAACATACCAGAGATAACACATGGATCTGAATTGCCCCTCACCTTCCTGCCACTCTGCTGGGAGATTCCCAGCAAACCTGGCAGCACTTGCTGGGAATCAGCTTCCAAAAGCAGAGGACTTAGCAAGGAGCAGGTCTGGGAGGGTGACAGGCACCTTGCTGACAACCTGACTCTTCTGCAGCCTCTGAGCCTCTCAGGGCTCCTGCCAGGGGGTTCAAAACGTGGGCACTGATGGCTTTGGCATTAATTGTAGTGTACCTTGCCAAAGCAGCCTTCCTCTCCCCCCCTGATGCCTTGCTGGTCCAGTTGAAGCAGTCACACCTCAGCCTGGGCTCTGGTGGTTGGCAGAAGATGCCAGCTGGGTCCCAGCTTGCCCTTTTCCAAAGCCCAGGGGAAGGCAGGGCAGTTCTCCCCATGTTTCTAATAATAAGTTTGATTTCACAGGCTCTGTGTTCTCCCCAGCCTCCCTGCAGAGATCAAAGAGCACATTTGGGTGTGTGCATGCACACACAGGCATGGAGAAGGCATTAATTGTGGTCTGAAAATTTCTCTGGTAGAGGGAAAAAAAAAAAAGAAAGAAAAAAAAAGAAAAGAAAAAAAGAAAGAAAGAAAAAAGAGAAAGAAAAGAAATAAATAAAATAAATAAATAAAAATTCCTTCTCTGTCACTTAACTCTCCCCCACAAAATCTCACACTGGCCCCATTTGCCCCTTGGGCACAAACTGGGGTTGCAAATGACCTCGGGAGGAGAGGCACCAACCAAGTGCATCTTGGCTGATGAAGATGATGAAGATGCTTGGAAGAGCAGAAGCTCCAAACCAGCGCAGGTGTTGAGGCCACAGCACAGCCCCAGTGACTTTTTTTGTGAAGTTTTTACCTTCAGTCTTGAGCCAGAGCAGCAGCAGCAGGGTGGTGGCTAAATGGCTCTTTCCTGGGGTTAATATCTCAGAGATGGCAGAAAGCTAAGGGAGCTGTGATCTTCCTTTTGCTGCTTCAGGGACAACAAGGGAGCAGTGCTGGGAGCTCAGGGATGATGCCAGAGGACTTCCAGCTTGGGTTCCAAATCCAAACTCTAATAACAGCCTCATCCCAGCCAGGGGGAAGCATCCCTTCAGCCAGAACCTGCCTGGAGTTGGGTGTCAGCTCCATTGCAACCCAGGGCTGGGGGTCAGGGCTCAGCTCAGCATTAAGGATCTGGTTCCTTTTGCTCTGTAAGGGGAGGATGCTGTGTGAGGGGGCTCTGGGGGGTGTGAGGAAGCAGTGGGAGGGAGAGTGGGAAGTACAGGAGGAATAGGGTGAAGGCAGAGAGCCCGGGAGGTCTGTGCTGACCCCGGGTGCTGCAGCAGCAGCTGGAGATGCTCAGGGGGAAAAAAAAGGTGTATAAAAAGTTGACAAGACTCACCCTTTCTCAGGGCAAGGAGGTGGGGAGGCAGGCAGTGCCTGGGCATGCCAATCCAAGGAAAAGAACAGATCAGTGCCACTCACAGAGGGGTCTGGGCTGGGCTGAGCCCTCCAGCTCCCACACAGCCATGGATAAACCTTCAAGAGACAAACACTTTTATTCCTCCAGTCCACAAACACCCCAGCATCTTCCCAGACAGCCATCCTTATGCCTCCAGAGCTCTAGATTTTGAATATTTTCTAAGCCAAGCAGGAGCACTTCCACCTCCCCCACTACCTTCCAAATTTCTTTGTAGAAGACAATCCAATTCCTCCCCCTTCCCACTTTTAAACACAGAACAATAATTATTTCCTGCTAAATAACAAGTGTTTCATGCCTGCCAACTGGCTTTTTTTATTTTTCTGCTGATGTAAATGGTTGCTACTCTGTTGGCCCCAAACCCCCCCCTTTCTGAGCCTTCACAGGTACCCAACTGAACCAAACAACCCCCTTTGGTTTTTTTACGGTGGTGATGGACTGGAAAAGCATCATCATAAGATCCCCACAGCCACAAATTGTGCCCCACACATCAAATGCCTCCTCCAGCATGGCAGGAGGAGGCTGGAACACACAAATAAGCAGGGCTGGGGGGGTTCATACAGCAAATGGTGACGTGTCCATGCTCCATGGTGAGCTGGGGGTCTTCCAGCTCTGGGTCTCAGCACGAGAGCTGTCAGCAGGCCCCAGAATAAAAAACACTGGCACTGTGTTCAAGGCATTTGCATCAAGAGTGATAAGAGAAAATCCAACAGAATTTATAACTTCTGCCAGTTGTCAAGGCAGGAAGGTTCCCCAGCACAACACAAAGTATTTAATTCTCTGATAACAGTGAAATAAAATAGGGGGGAAAGCAAGAGCTCCCCCTCCACGGGACCAGAGGAAGGGACACTGATATTTTAAGACATTCACCTTTAGGTTATAAGCTGCTTATCTCAGGCTGCTACATATGTGGTCTCCTTGGGAACCAAGTCAGACAATAAATCAGATGTGCCAACACTTATCAGGAGCTCCAACTAGCCAAAAACATCAGCTCTCCTAAGAATGCCAAATGGGTTTTGCAAGATGTGAGCCTGGAGTCACCCTTGAGGCACGCAGCAGGGGCAGGATTGCTGCTATTAAACTCAACAGAAATGGTGCTTGGATTCCTCTTCCTCATCCCTGTGTCCTCCTGGAGCCACGGGCTGGGTCAGAAGCTTCAGAGGAAGGCAAAAAGGGGGAAATGGCTTCGTGCCCATCAGGAACATGCCTATGGCTCATGTGCCCAGTCAGCCACAAAAATAACCCTCCCCATCCTCCTCAGCACATCAGAGATTATTCCTGCCTTAGTCTGAACAGGGAAACAAAGCACTAGCTGGGTCGTGGTAGGAATAAAAACAGCTTGAGGAAAGACAGGAAGATCAGTGTATGGATGTTCTCTGACTGCAGCTCTCCTGCCAGACACAGGGAAAACTCCAGACATTTCCCATGTGCAAAAACCAAACAAAACCATCTCAACCAAATCTCTCTGTTAAACTGGTGAAAATTTCCCAACCCGTTCCAAAATGTTCAGCTGCTCATGTGTAACCAAAAGAATGTCATGGCAGGCTTTCTGGGGGCAAAGATTTCTGTCTCATTTACAAGGGATTTGACCAGGAATGAACAAGTGGGAAATCCAGGGCAGCAACGTGGCTTGGTGAGCCTTGGTTACCCAGAAACCCTGACCCTGGTGGCATCAGACATACTCTGGTGGGCATGGGATGGACGAGCAGCAAATATCTCCAGCAGCATTCCCAGGGGAGCTGGGCACAAACAGTGCCAGCATCTGCTTAGGGCACAGCCCTACACGTGGCCCAAAAGAGGAAAATAAAGTCGCCCTTTCCCTTGAATGATGTGAAGCAACTCAAGCAATAGAAAACTTTTAAAAAATAAGAAGGAAAACAGTTTACACCCACCGTGGCCACATCTTGTCAAGAGTGATGGTGGGTGGCACCCACCGAAGCACAGACAGGATGGCAGCAGCTCCCTGGGGACCCCAGAGCCCCACAGGTGACACATTTTGGACTTCACAACCAAGAGTCCTTCTGCCACCCCCAGAAGTGATGGGACTGAGGGGGGGGAGGGGGAGTCAGATGTCCTGCAGCCCCCCCGTGCTCTGACCATGTCCCTGCCAACCTGCAGTGCTTGGAGGGGACAAAGCCACACCACAGCCCCCTCCTCATCACCTCCAGAGGCTGCAAAGCTCACCTCCAGGGTCTTCCTGCAGCTGGGCAGGAAGGGGAGCAGGAGACCGAGGGGGAGATCCCGGCCACTGCTGGGGAGACCAGAGAGACCCCCGGGGGCAGCAGTGGGGCTGGAGGGGCTTTTCCCTGCCCGGAGCCAACCCGACCAGCAGTTCTAACCCCATTTAACACCCCTTACCAGCAGGTTAATGAAACAACTCGGGCAAGACAAGCCCTCCGGCAGTGCCTGACCCCTCCCCAAGCATCCAGCAGCATCCCTCCTCAATCCCCCCAGCATTGCCTGGGACCCCCAGAACTGCCCTTACACCCCTTTCTCAGAACTGCCCGGGACCCACAGACACTGTCTGACTATCCCCAGTCATACCTGACCCCAAACTCCACCCGGAACACCCCCAAACTCTGCCCGGGACCCCCTCAACCTCCGCCCGGGACCCCCCAAAATCCCTCGTTCCGCGCCCCGCGGCTCCCGGCTCCACGTCTCCCTCTGGTGGAGCGGGAGGGCAGCGCACCCTCCCCGGGCAGCCCGTGTGCTAATTAATGATTTTTTATTATTTTTTTTTTTTTTCCTTCATTATTTCCTTTTATAACCTGTGCCGGAAGGGGTTTGAGCCCTCCAGTTCGTTTGAGGCAGCATGATTCGGTGTCACTCCGGCGTGACCCGCAGCCGCGGTGTGGCAGTGCCCGGCAATTAACACCCCGCAGCCCCGCCGGTGCGATTCCCCCAGAAACACCCAAATCACCACTCGCATCTCTGCCCTTTCCACACGAGCTGCGGCTGAACCCCTCCTGAGGTCATTCCCCGTTAGCAAAATAAGGAATGAGGAGAAAAATAAAAGCTGCAGAGTCTCAGAAACGGCTCATTTCGAGCGTTTTCTTCTGGTTAGGCTTTTAATTTGACTTTACAAACCTTTTTGCAGCTGTGTTTTGACTTTTGGTGAAGGGCAGATTTTCCATAGCCACAAACAGCTGCAAAATACCATAACTGCCATTACCTCCCCTTCACTGGCCAGACAGAGACAATCCCTGGAGAATATGATGACTGAGACTTGGTTTCCCATCGGCAAAACTCTTCTCTTGGAATTTGTGCTGAAGTTCAGCACATACTTAGCGGTCTGTTTTCCCTCAGAAGTGCCATCAAGTGAATAATAGGTAGTAGAAAGCCATTTAAATCTAACTAACTCGCTCCTTACCTATTCCAGACTACCAAGAAGAAAGCAAGCAGCTATTGAGGGGTCATGCAGGGAGGCAGCCCTGAGCAGAGGTAATCATGGGCACCAGGATTTAAGAACATCCTAAAACAGTGATCACAGTTTAACAAGCTTGGATTTAGGTTTGCATCCACTCTGAAGCACTCTGAGCTTTTCAGGAAACCGGGAAACCTCCAGGAGCCTGTGGGATCAACCACTTAAACCAGTCTTTCCCCATCACAATTCTACTCCCTTCTCTCCCTCCATCCCACTGGGAATCTGAGAGGAGAAAAAAGTCAATAACCTCAGATGTCAGAAAGGTTTTGCTGTGTGTCAGGGTGACTGCTTGAGCTTATCCTAAATTTCCCAGACTGGACTGATCATTGCTGCTGCTTGGCAGAAAGGTGACAAACAGGCCCCAGGGTGACCCTGCCCTGGCAAACACTCAGTGGCTCTTCAGGATTTGCTTTCTCGGGTCTAAACCATCTCTCACTTCCCTCCATCCAGTCCCACAAAAGCCAAACTCTTGAATTCATTCTGATTTCCTCCATTAACAACCAACCTGCCTGAAGCAGAGCAAAACCAAGCAAATGGGGCGAGGAATGAGGTTTGCAGAGTCAGGTCCCAATCATGAGCATTTCTGTAGTATTTAAACATTTCCCAACACTGCCACTGCACTTCTCTCTGGGGACAGACTCTGCTGCTGCTCCACTTGTCTCCAGGCTGGTGTTCAATCCAAAACAACAATAAAACTCTACGTTTAACCTAAAAAGGTCTCCCAACAGCACACACTTTGCTGGAACTTATTAACCAGCTCCCAGCTTGTTCCCTGCATAATCAGTTTGTGCTTCCAAGTCCCCACTCTCAGACAGAGCTAAATGACAGTGTTAAATTCACTCATGTATAAAACTGGGGACAGGAGAGTGGATATTTGGGATATTAGTAGAATGGGGTTGCCCAGGGCTCTGAGGATCTTTGTCAGATCCCAAGTGACACCTCGTGCCCTTCTGTCCTGAACCTGGTCCTGAACCTGGTCCTGCAGGAGGGGTGACTGAGAAGAGCAGTGCTGGATACCTGCAGCAAAGTGCTCAGGAACAGGAGAATTGTCCCTGAGTGGAGCAAAAGGCTGAGCTTGCTCCCCTGAAAGGCAGAGGGGCTGCTCCCACATCTAGCATAAATATAATAATAATAAATAAATAAAATAATAAATTTAAAAAAACGTCAAAACCACTACTCTCCTCTCCACCTGGGGATGGCCAAGGCATCTGAAGAGATGTCTCAGGGCCTAATTTCCCAAGGGGTTGTCAGTCGAGTTTGCTGAGCCCCCAGCCTGGCTGCTGGGACCAGCAGGAGATTCTGTTCCACACCCATCACCAGGAGGGACAACAGCATCTGGCACAGCAAGCACAGGTCACCTCGGGGAGCTGTCCCTGTCCCTCTCAGCTCCGATTTCCTTCTAGGTTAATCCTTTCCCAATTAGTTTTTGGGGACACAGACCTCGATTTAATTAAAATCTCACCAATTGAGGAGCCCCTGGACCCGCAGGGCATCAGGAGCAGGTTGGTGGCTGAGCACAGGGGTTTAGCAGTCATCTTCACATTTCAACTTAATCCAACAGTGAGCTGTAAATCCAGCCCTCCCCCAGGCTCTGCCTGCTCTCACCTTGGTGTGACAGGCTGGGATTTGATGGGAATGGGCAAAAAATGATCTGCAAGGAGAGCCAGGACACCCCAGCCCCAGCCTGGCTGGAAATCACCTCCTTTTGGTGCTCCTAGGCAGAACCTCCTTAGCTCTAACCAGGCACAGACCCCAACCACAAACCTACACAGGGGTTTGAAAGCCCACACAGGACTATGAGCACAGCACTCTCTCTTTTTTTTTTTTTCTTTTGCCAAGCAAAACACTTTAAGGCCCCAACCAAGCACCTCAGAAAAGCCCAAGGATCTGTCCCCCCCACCCCTCACCTCCAGCCACACTCTGGTTCCCACTCTCACCCACTCGTGCAGCCCCCAGGGGTGTGAGCAGAGGGGTGCAGCACAGACACAACATGCTCATGCCCCTACAGAAACCCCAAAGAAAAATCACCCCTCGATGCTTGACCTGTGTGTTGGTTTGATTCATTTCTGGGCAGCAGCAGCTCAGTGAGACAGGGAGATAACATAAAGGGGAGTGAAGAAACCTGCTGATTCCAGGCTGTGGCTTCCCCAGCAGGTTCTCACTACAGACTGTGATCAGTTTGCACGGGGAAGTGATAAATCCATTCCAGCCAAAAACACTGGGCCAGAGATCAGCTGAAGTGTGAGTGATAAATCTGTGCGTTTGGCAGGTTCCAAAATGTCATTACTCTGAGACACGGGGCGACCTGTCCCGTTTGCAGCACTGCTAAATCCATCCTCATGGCCTTCCAAATCTGGTGTGCAAATGCATGTGAAAACAGCTCTTAGGAGATGCAGGGAGGGAAGAGTCAAAGTGATCGTCTGGTAACACTAAACCAACTTCTTAGGAGGCACTCAGGCTGCCCCAGACTTACCCAAACCTTCAGCTGAAATAGACCCTTCCATCTGGCATCTGCTTTTCCCCAGCCTGGCTGCAGGGATTCTTTTGCCTTGGTGGGACCAGTCCACACCAGAGCTGAAAGACACAGATTTTCCCCATATCAGCCTGTCAGGAGAAGATAAGAAAAAGCCATTTGTTTCTGAGCCTTGAAAGATCATTTTGGTTTTTTTAAATTATTATTATTATTAATAATTATTATTATTACTGATTTTAAGGTTGTGATGTGCTGTGTCTGGGTTTCAGATGCTAATGATGATAACAGCAAAAGGAGGTGAGGGAGTGGGGAAGGCAATGGCAGCATTTCACAGCTACCAAAGTCTTTAAACATCCCTGGCTATTTTGCTGTAAGGATGACAAACAAGTAATAATTTGGTACCTCCCAGGTGCCTGTAGTTTCAGTTTTCCCCCTGGCAGTCTCCTCTCCTCCAGCAGGCTGTTTCCACACAAATGGGTCAAATCAAAAGACACAGCAAGGAAAAAGTAAACTGTAACAGAGTTATCAGTGCAATAACACCCTGGGACTGGATTTATTTTATCCAACAGAATTTCCTTGGAGCTCTTCACCAGCCTGCACAGCTTCCCAAGCTCTGCTCGCAGCCCCTGCCAGGGATGGAGATGGACTCAGCCCCCTTGGGTGCAGGTTGGGGGGCTTGAGGGGCACCCACGTTCCTGGGGATGGTTTGGGGAGACTCAGGGTATTTGGGTGGGCAGAGCTAACCCCCCAAAAAAACCAGAGAGCGCGAAAGATGCAGTGATGCTGCAAGGAGAGCTGGGCTGAGCCAAACTCAGCTTGGAGGCAGCATCCCTGGGGACAGCAGCTCAGCCACCCAAGTTTCTCTTGAAGGGAGTGTTTGTAAGCAGGGGTACTTTCAAGTTTAGTTCTTTAGTGCAACACTTGTCAGCTTTTGTTGTTCTGCTTGCCAATTTTCACAGCTTCAAATGGTTTTTCCATTAAAATCCAAACTGGGGGCTCTGCCTGGCAGCGTGCAGGCAGCACTTTGGGGCAGTTGCCACGTGCTTTGCATATTTATTTCTGCACCCAGACATGCTCTCTAATGTTAAGCAGCATCAGAGGTCTTAATACAATGGAAAAAACCCAAATCTGAATGAGGGAAAGAGGGGGAGGAAAAGGGGAGGCTGACTGACACATCTGGCTTATAATAACCTTAAAATTAGAGCAGCTCCTGTCTTCAGCTCCCAAAGCTGCAGGAAGCCAGTGCTGCCCAGTTACCAGCAGAGCTTTCTCCCTCCAGAGGGCAGAGTCACAGGCAAGTGTTGGGCCAGGTGTCCATCTAGGGACAGGTTAATATTTTGGGGCATTTCCCGTGGTCTCAGGGCTGTGCTGATCCCCTCCCAGCAGCAGCTGCCACCCCACCCCCTGCTCAGTGCCCACAGAGAAGAGAAATTTGGATCCCCTGTAAAACAGACCCCACAAGGTCACATTTCTGAGAACTCTGCACCAACTTTGCAAGCAACAAAAAACAAATCACATCAAATTTCCAGCTTCCACTCACCCCAAGTCTGAGAAAAGCAAAGGACAAGCCTCCTTGGAGTGAGGTCAATGGGAAGAGCCAGCTTGGCTTTGACAGAGCCTGAAGTCTTGAAGAAGTGGAAAATCTCAGCAGTTTCTATTTTCAGGAGGTGGAAGTCATTCCTGGCTCCATTTTGACAGAGAGTTGGCATTAAACATCACATTAGATCCCAGGAACTCCCAGCCCTCCCATTCCTGCCCTCAGCCTGGCCAGGCAGATGATCCCACACTGCTCCAGAGCAGTTGCAGCACCATTAATTTTACAGCATCTGAACCAGCTCGAAATGACCACATCTTGCTGTTTCCTGACCTGAACCACAAAAGGCATTTCAGTGATTAAATGCTACAGACAGACCAGGCCTGCTTTGTGCTGTCAGCAATCAAAGTTTAGCACCATCAAACACCACAAATAGAATATTTGTGCTGAGAAGTGAGCCAAAGCAGCGTGGAAATCCGAGGCAATAAGTTTTATTTATTTTTCTTAACCAGTTAGTGTGCCAAATGATTCAGCAATCACAAAACATTCCTTCCCCCCCCATGTGCTCCCCAGTAAAGGGGAACAGGATGCTGTTCCTGGGGTGATAGAAACAGCATTTTATCTGTTATGCTTCATGGTGTATTGATGCTAAGCTGCCAAAAATTAGCTACATAACACACTGTTACCTTGACAAATCAAATGTTAGGAGCTTAAAAATCCAGTTACATGGTTCCAGACCCCAGCATCACCCCCGGAGGGTAGGGAGGAAACACAGACCTTGCAACAACAGGTTTTTTTGAAGGGTCTCAGGGCTCAGGTCACCCTGTGACAGCAACAACCAGAACCACAGAGCCCTGAGGGTTACCTTGGGGACTGCTCAAGTGTCCTTGATCATACAAATGGCAGCACAAAAAGATGCATTATCAAAAAAACAAAAAAAACCAACAAAAAAACCAAAAAAAACACAAAAACAACCCCAAAAAAACCCCAAACCCAAAAAACCCCAAAAAACCCAACCACCAACCAACCAAAAAACCCCAAAAACCCAAAAAGCCCCAAACCAAAAACAAAAAAAACAAAAAAACAAAACCAAAAAAAAAAAACCAAACAAAAAAACCCAACCAAAACCCCACAAAATGACTCAAAAGAAACCCACCAGCAGCATCCTCATTCCCCTGCAGCACCTCCAACCTCTGCTGCCCCAGGGCTGGCTCATGGGAAACATCTGAAAGAGGTGTGGGTGGGCTGGGCAGAGTAAAGTGTAAGAGCTGTAATTCCCAAGGAATTGCTCCCAAATTCAAGTGGTGCCAGCAAAAGCTGAGTCTTGCCTCAAAACACTTCAAACATCCCTTTGTCCTCTCAACTTTCCAGGCCTTTATAGGTTGTTTTTTGGTTGGCTGGTTGGTTTTGCAGTGCCCTCTATTAATCTTCCAGAAAATCAGCTCTCTGCTCACACACAGAATATTCCATTATTCCCTAAAATTCCTCCCTGTCAGTCGCTCCAGCCCCTCAGCCAGGCACCCCTCTGCCATGGGCACCCCTCTGCCATGGGCACTTTATATCCGTAGTTTCTCTTAGGAGGATGAAAGCCTTAATTAGGTACAAACTGAGCTCATTTCTGGTGCTTCGGGGGGATCTGCAAACCTTTGTTCAGCAAAGAGCAAACTTCTTGGGGACAACTTCCCTGGGACATCCCGGCCAGAGCAGCCCCTGCAAGCGACCCCCTTCCCCCCTCCATTTTTTAGCAGGGGTGAGGGAGGGGGGAGATCCAAGATGAGCAGTCCAGGGGAAAACAGGGATTTGGGAACGCTCCGTGAAGACCAGGGGTTCTCCCACCTCTTGGCTGATGGGGAATATTTGCAGGGATCTCAGCCCAGCCAGGGAGGGGAAAGAAAGGGCAGGAGAGGAGCAGAGTGATGCTGAGTTGTGCAAGGGAGAGGAGGTGACAGCTTGAGGATGTGACAACCTGAGGAGGTGACAACCTGCCCCCGGGGTGGGGACCGCAGGAGGAGGCACGTCCTGCCCCCCGGCTCAGGACAGCCCCGACTGCGGGAGCTCAGCCCTGGGAAAGGCTGAATAAGGTGTCAGGGACAAGGGCTGGAGCTCCCTGTGCTCCTGCAGGGTTTCCCGAAGGGATGGAGCCAGTCCAGGGCTGGAACAGCACCCAGCACCGCCGGGCAGGGCACAACCCGGGATTGCTGAGCCCCCAGACCCTGGCAGGGGACCCCAACCTCCTGCACAGCCGGGATGAGGAGCTGGCTAAGGCAGAGGTGGGGGTGCTGGCCACCATCCTGGCTGTAGCCACGGTGGGCAACGTGGGGGTGGTGCTGGCCGTGTCCCGCCTGAGGAGGAAGATGAGCCGGATGCATCTCTTCATCCTGCACCTGGGACTGACCGACCTGGGGGTTGCCCTCTTCCAGGTGCTGCCGCAGATGATCTGGGAGGTGACGTTCCGTTTCCTGGGGCCCGACCCGCTCTGCAGGGCTGTCAAGTACCTGCAGGTGCTCAGCATGTTCGCCTCCACCTACATGCTGATCGTCATGACGCTGGATCGCTACCTGGCCGTCTGCCACCCCCTCCGCAGCTTGCGGCAGCCCAGCCGCCAAGCCTACCTGATGATCGGGGCCACCTGGCTGCTCAGCTGCCTGCTCAGCCTGCCCCAGATCTTCATCTTCTCCCTGCGGGAGGTACGGCAAGGTTCGGGGGTGCTGGACTGCTGGGCAGACTTCAGGTACCCCTGGGGAGCCCGAGCTTACATCACCTGGACCACCCTCTGCATCTTCATCCTGCCCGTCGCCATCCTCGCCGTCTGCTACGGCCTCATCTGCTACGAGATCTGCAAGAACCTCAAAGGCAAGACCCAGAGCGGTGCCCCCAGCACGGGGGGGTCCAGGGGAGCTGTTCCCCCGGGTCCCAGCCCCTCTGAGAAGGGGGGGCAGTGCCCCAGCGAGCAGCCCTCCCGGGTGAGCAGCGTCCGCACCATCTCCCGGGCCAAGATCCGCACGGTGAAGATGACTTTTGTCATCGTGGTGGCTTATGTTGCCTGCTGGGCACCCTTCTTCAGCGTGCAGATGTGGTCAGTGTGGGATGAGGATGCTCCTGATGATGGTGAGTAAGGGGTGGGGGTGCTGGGCTGCAATCCGGGGCACACAGGGTGCCCATTGCATTTTTAATGAGCAAGAGCAGGTTTGTTTATTATTTTAAGAGCTGGAGGGAAGGCTGTGGATTCACTCCCCAGTGACAGAATCACAGAATGCTTAGGTTGGAAGAAACCTCCAAGATCATCCACTCCAACCTTCGACCAACACCATAATCTAACTACTAAACCATGTCCTTAAGGACCAAATGCCTTTTAAATGCCTCCAGGGATGGTGACTCCACCACTGTCCTGGGCCATTCCAATGCCTGACAACCCTCTCAGTGAAAAAATGTTTCCTAATATCTAGCCTAAAACATCATATTTATAAAAAAACCCATTCATATTTATATATATACTAAAAAAATGTTTGCAGAGTGATTGCTTTCAGCAGAAAAACCATGGAAAAGCAACAGCTGCAGAGCATCACCTGGAGGGATGTGCCAAGGGGTAATGGGAACAGCTTTGCCCTGTGTGTCACATCCCTGAAGTGGGAATTTGCTTGAGGAGATGGTGTGTGACTGCAGGGAGGGTTTTCCTGTGCCTGCTGCCCCCATCTTCTGCCCGGATTGCCTTGGACAGGGGAGGGTCCATCACAGGTAGCATCAAGGGCCCCCCAGGCTTTTATCAAGCTGACTGCAGAGGCTTCCAAAGGGGATTTTTTACTCCATAAACTTCCTCTTTCTGGAAATTTTCAGTAGCTCTCCTAGCCTGCTCATGGGTAGTAGGAATTTTGTCCCCAGTTGAAATGCCTTTGGGAGAAGGTTTGTGCAGCAAAGAGGCTGAAGGAAGGTCCCAAAACTCTCCTCTCCTTGCACAATCCCACCTCAGCCAAGGGTCTGCTGCAAACTCCCCTTCCCAAAGGACAGGCAGGCAGGTGGGATGGGAAAGGGACAAAGGACACGGTGTCCAAACCAAAAAAAAAAAACCCAAAACCAAACAACATTGTTGTGCCCATTGCTCCACCCTGTTTCAGCTCTCAGGGATGTTTCAGCTCTCTCCCTTGCCTCCCCAGACTCCACCAACGTGGTTTTCACCATCACCATGCTGCTGGCCAGCCTCAGCAGCTGCTGCAATCCCTGGATTTATATGTTCTTCAGTGGGCACCTCCTCCAGGATGCTGCCCGCTGCCTGTCCTGCTGGAGCAGCCCCCGGCCCGGGCTGAGGAGACAAATCTCCAGTGGCAGCATCTGCAGCAGGAAAACCACCATCCTGAGCCACAGCCACCAGGCTGGCCCCACCAGCCTCCCCCTGCGTGGGGACAGCCCCCAGGACACAGAGGAGGGGCTGACTGAGTCGGGGATGCTCTGAGCTGAGGTGTCCCCAGGATCCCCCCTCCAAGGACAGCTGCCACCAGATGTGACCCCATGGACTCTGCCACTGCCTTGCAGGATGCTGGGGGCAGGCAGGGACAGGCAGAGCCAGGCCAAGGAGAGGGCACTGAACATGGTCCCCCTCTCCCCTCTGCCTCCCCAAAGAATTCCCAACATCAAGGCCCAGCTGGAGGTGCAGAAGCAGCAAAGGTTTTTTACCCAACTCTCAGGACAAAGAGAGCTGAGCTTTGCACTGCCCTCGGCTCCTGAAAGAAAGATTTTTAAATCCTTTTTTTTTTTACTTGAAATGAACTTTCGATTTTCCTGTAAGAGCCTGGGTCTTAAAACTGGTTTAAAAATAACTAAAGAAAGTAGAAATATATTTGCTTAACTTGACAATTTCTGAACGAAAGGTTTGGCCTCTTTATTTCTTTAATCTTCCCTTTTCAACACTGAATCTGCTGTCATGAGTTTGCAGATTATGATGATCCAATTTGGGATCTTTTCCACCAAATAAACTATTTTGCTTAAAGCATTCAGCCTGTCTGTGCTGCAGCTCACGCTCACGTTTATCTCAGAAGCCAAATGACCCTTTAGGCTGGATTTTCTGACAGGATTTTTGGGTTATAAACCATGTCCTTAACATTCAACTTGCTCCTTTCAGCTGATCCGGCACTTGCTTCAACTGGTTTTGGTTAAGGAAATTTTATTTCTTTTAAATCTCTTCTATGAATATACAATCAGGAAGAGAAGGAGGGGGGTGGGGTACAACAAGCTGCAGCTTGAAAAGGAAATAAATAATAACTCTGGAGAAAAGCTCCTCAGTATGAAATACCGTGGCCACCAACCTGGGCATGGGAAAATGGAAAAATTGGAAAAAGCAGCTGCATCTGCCATGCCTGGAGAAACCTTTGATGAGATATTTAAACTTAATCTCCCCAGGAAGCCACAGACAAGACCCCTGTGAAGGAGACCTAAATCAGCCCCTTCCCTGCTGCCCCCAGCTCCAGTCCCTGTGCCTCACCAGCCCAGGTTTTCATTTCCCCGGGCCAGGACTTTTAATGAGATAAAAAGGACTAACTGGGATAAATGGAAATTTTATGAGAACACCGCTAAGGGTAGAAACCCCATTAATTATCTGAACACAACTTACTGGAAAAATAACAAAAAAAAAAAAAAAAAAAAACAAACCCAAACCAAAACCACCTCCCAGTTCTTCCCGTGCCAGGAAGGTGAAGGAGCCCAGGGAAGGAGGACACAGCACCCATGTCCTGGCCATGGTGGCAGCAGGAAAAGCCTCAGCTGCCCCCACTCGCTTCCCCTCCATATCTGGAGGCTCTATTTGTTCATTCGCATTTTTTATGTGCACTCACGGAGGCTTAACGAGGCGGCCAGCCTGTGTTAAACAAAAAGCAGCCACTGGGGAAATGCCCATTAGTGGCTGTAAGGCGACACATCGCTGTCCCCTCCGCAAAGCCCTTCTGCCATGGCACTGCCTGCTGCTTAAAGGGGAGAGCTGCAGATTCCTGAGCACTTCATCCCTGCTCATTAGTCCTTGCCTGATTAGTTAAACTTCGCCCAGCAGCTGCCTGATGCTACAAACACATCCAGCCCCTGCATCCCCCGCCTGCCTTGGGGGACACCCCGGGACCCACCAGCCTGGGGGGTGGTTGGGGGTGAAAGGAAGAAGGAAAGGCTTCCTGGAGCACTTGAAGCTTTTCACCAGCTGGACCACTCCATTTCCAGTGGCTCAGGGGCTGGCATGAGGATGGAGACCCCATCCCTATCCCTGGCTGCCCCCAAGCCCCTGCTCGGCAGGTCCTGCCGCTGCCAGCCCCCCCCCCGCCCACAAGAATAAACTTAACCCCGGGTGCATTTGCTCTGCCTCGCCTGGGCCGTGGCCGTGATTCATTTCCATGCCAAAGCCCCGTTGTTGACACTGAACGGGCGTTATCTCGGGGGCCGGCACAGGCTGCTACAAGAACCGCAGCGCTGGCCCCGCACCCGCAGAGCCCTCGGGACCCGCGCTGCTGCCGACATGAACCTC
Organism: Florisuga fusca; assembly: GCA_038090715.1. Taxonomy (NCBI): domain Eukaryota; kingdom Metazoa; phylum Chordata; class Aves; order Apodiformes; family Trochilidae; genus Florisuga; species Florisuga fusca. The sequence goes on along the minus strand of JAAWXA010000047.1, from coordinate 2,063,318 downwards.
CTCCTCCTTCTCCTCCTCCTCCCTGTCCTCTGTCTCTCCCTGGCCAGGGGTTTGAAAAGGTAAGGAGGTCCCTGGGGTGCTCCCCGGGCTCTCGGAGGGGCTTCCCCCCCTCCCCCTCCCCGGGTCCTGCCGGTGCTGAGTGTGGATGGGCTGAGCTGGACCCCCGGCACCAGCACGGGGGGAGTGGGGACCACGTGGGGACAGTGGAACAGTACAGGGACCATGCAAGGACCACCCAGGAACCCTCCATGGACCATGCAGGGACCACACAGGAGCCACACAGGGACTGTGCAGGGCCCATAGATGGACCAGACAGGGACCATGTGGGGACCACACAGGCACCATGTGGGGACCATTTGGGAACCATGTGGGAACCAAGCAGGGATCCTGTGTGGCTTCACGGGTTCACTCCCATCAGACCCATCAGCTCCACAGCCACCTCCACCCCTCCGGATGGAGATGCAGTGGGGTCTGCAGGGTGAGCTGCTGGCTGTGCAAACAAATGGGGCAGGAACACACTGGTGTGAAGTCCCCTCAGGCTGGGCACAGGGTGGTCATGCCAGCAGAGCTGTGCTGGGGGGCTCTCTGGCAGGTTTTGCCCTTGATTTGCTGCCTCCCAAGCCAAGTGGAGTCCCACATCTCACCGGGTCCTGCATCCCGGTGGCACTGGGACCCTCAGGGTAGTTGTAGGGTGGTGGTGGTGGTGGTGGAGGGGGGGAGCTGCAGGACATCATCAGCATCATGAACCCAGGCAAGTGACCAGGAGCCTTGTTGTCCCAGGGTGACCCTGACACGGCACCGGTCCCTGCGGCAGCTGCTGCGGGATCGGGGGCAGCTCTCCCACTTCTGGCAATCCTACCAGCTGGATATGCTGCGTTACAGAGAGGTCTGCACCATCTTCACTGAGGCCAACGAGCCCCTCATCAACTACCTGGATGTAAGCTTGGTGGCACCCGGGGCTGGGGGTGTGGAGTCCCAGAAACCTGACCTGCTGGGAGGAGTCCCTGCCCATGGCAGGGGGGTTGGAACTGGATGATCTTAAATGCCCCTTCCAACCCTGGAAATTCTATGATTCTAATATGCTGCAGGCACCCCTGAAACACGTTTGTTTCCATGAGCAGCACACAATTATCCTCATTAAGCCCCTGGCTGCTAATGGAGCACGGCAGTGCCCCGGCATGCCAGGGCTGACTGCCTGCCCGCTCCTGCCTGCTCCTTTGTTCCCAGGAGTGTGGAGATGAGAGGGAACAGGGAGAGAGATTTCCTCCACAGCCAACACACATCTCACACATCAGAGCAGATCCCACCACAGAGCAGCCAGAGGAGGAGGATGCTCCCTGGGCTCGCCCCGTGTCCCCAAACCCCCCACTGATGAGGGTCCCCTCAGAGCCCAACCTTCCCCAGGAACTCAGAATGGACAGGATGGTGCCTGCAGTCACCCTCCTGCCTTTTGTTCTCGCCGTGCCTTGTTCCTTAAATATTTGGCTCCTCATATCACCTGGCACCATGTGGCCCTGACAGATCAAAGAGTTCCCGGGTGCCAGCCATCCCCTGCACCAAACCCCGCCAGACACCCCAGCACCCACTCCCCTTACCCGGGTTTTCTTGGCATGCTGAGGGCTAACAGCTCTGCTCTTTGATAGATAGAGTATTTCGGGCAGATTTCCATCGGGACTCCCCCCCAGAACTTCACTGTGGTGTTTGACACGGGCTCCTCCAACCTCTGGGTGCCATCAGTCTACTGCATCAGCAAAGCCTGTGGTGAGTAGGGGCTCCCCAGCTGGCTCTGTCCCCCTGGACATCTGTGCTGGGACCTTGGGTGACACCCCTGGGGTGGCCCAGAGAGGCTGTGGGGTCACCAGCACCCCCAGCCCAGGGACTTTGGAGGAAACTCCCCACCCAGCCAAGCCCTCCGAGAAACACACAGAAAACCAAAATCTGGGGCAAAAAGGGCTTTGTTTGCTTGGGAGAGGGCAGCAATCACAGCACCATCAGCCCGGGGGAGGTACCAGGTGTGCTCTTGAGGCTGTTCTTGTGCCAGAGCCTTTAAACAAAGCAGCAAAGGTGACAGCACAGCACACAGCTCCCCAGCAAGGGGCTGGGTGGCAGGAACCAGGCAGGCACAGAGGCACAGTGTGGCTCCAGGCTGGCTGCTGGGGCTTGGCAGGGGACAAACGTGGAGATTTTTTGGGGCTGTCAGTGATGAGCTGACCCTGTGAGTCCATCCCTGGGACCTGGAGCATCTCTGAGCAGCCCCAGGGCTCCTCGGGTGCTTCTGCAGAGCCCAGGGTGGGCTGGGGAAAAGACCTGGCTCAGCAGAACTGATCCTCAGGTCTGGGAAAACATGATGGGAATGAATCCTGCTCCCCTCAGCACACCAGGCAGGTGGAAGGGGGGCAGGTTTCATCCCTCCAAAAACCAGCACGGCCCTGGGCTGGTGAGCAGCCCTTTCCCTCAGCAGTGTGCCCACGATTCAGGCATTGTGGTGATGCCACTTTGGCACGGGTTTGCTCCAGGGCTGTGCAGATCAGCAGCATTCCTGGTGAGCTCCCATCTCCTCCCCCAGCTACACACGCCAAGTTCCATCCCTCCCAGTCCAGCACGTACCAGGTGATAGGAACCCCCTTCTCCATCCAGTATGGCACCGGCAGCTTGACGGGGGTCATCGGGTCTGACCAAGTAACCGTGAGTCACCTCTGCTCCCTCCTGCTCTGGGAAATCCTCCTGGGATTTGTCTCCAGCCTCAGCATCCCCAGCCAGCCCCTTCCTCCTCCTCCCTGCAGATCGAGGGCCTCACTGTCACCAACCAGGAGTTTGCAGAGAGCATCAGTGAGCCAGGAAGAGCCTTCCTGGATGTGGGTTTTGATGGGGTCCTGGGGCTGGCTTACCCCTCCCTGTCTGTGGAGGGGATCACCCCTGTCTTCGACAACATGATAGCCCAAAACCTGGTGGAGCTGCCCATGTTCTCTGTCTACTTGAGCAGGTATGGACACGGCTCTGCTCTGGGGAGCTGTTTAGGCTCAGGCATTGCTTCTCAGGGCAGCTAAAAGCAAGATGTTTTGCTGGGGTGGTGAAGAGATTTTTTTTTTTTGGTCCTGTGTCCAGCACCACAGACCTCAGCCAAAGGCAACGACCCCCAGAGTTTGTGGGAGGAGAGTGGGTGGAAAATGTGATGAGCAAAATATAAAGGGAGAAAACCCCTCATGTGTCCTTCTCCTCCTCCTCCCTCCAGGAACGCTGAATCCTCTCTGGGAGGGGAGGTGCTTTTTGGTGGCTTTGACCCCTCCCGCTTCACAGGGACCCTGCACTGGGTGCCAGTCACCAAGCGAGGGTACTGGCAGATCCAGCTGGACAAGTGAGTGCTGCTGGGCCTGGTGGGAAGGGCTGGGCTGGGCTGGAGGAGCAGGACAAGCCCCTCCTGCTCCTTTTCTCTTTCCTCCTCCTCCAGCATCCAGCTGGATGGGACAGTGGCTTTCTGTGCCACTGGCTGCCAGGCCATCGTGGACACCGGGACCTCGCTCATCACCGGCCCCAGCAAGGAGGTGAAAGAACTGCAGAACTATATTGGTGCCACCCCTGTGGAAGGAGAGGTGAGAAAAGGGGTTGGGAGAAGAGAGGGCAAAGCCCTGGGACCCCCACCCCAGTGATCACCACCCTGAGCCACGTGGCTGCTTTGCAGTGCACCGTGAACTGCAACAACCTCAGCGAGATGCCCGACGTCACCTTCACCATCCAGGGGCTCCCCTACACGCTCAGTGCCCAGGATTACACCCTCATGGTATGGCTGTGGCCCCCCCACCCCCAGTTCCCCATGGCTCTGGAGGCCGAGGTGGCCCAGAATCACCCTGGGAGCTGAGCCACGTGTCCCAGTGGGTGACAAGCCCCACTGTCACCACTCCCCCGTGTCACTACCTGCTCGAGGCTCTCGGGTCCCTCCCCATCTTCCCACTTCTCCATCCCCAGGAGTACAGTGATGGGATGGCCTTCTGCAGCAGTGGCTTCCAAGGGATGGACATCCCCCCTCCCACCGGGCCCCTCTGGATTCTGGGTGATGTTTTTATCCGTCAGTTTTACTCCGTCTTTGACCGTGGACACAACAGGGTGGGCTTGGCCCCTGCTGCCCATTAGGGCTGAGGCACCCAGGAGGGGATGGGGGCTGAGCATCAGCTGCATCAGCACCCCTGGGGGGGATGAAGACCCCCTGGGGGCTGCAGCCAAAGAGCCCAGCAGGAGCTCACCCCACGCCAGGAAGTCATTTCATTAGTGAATGTGGAAAACACCGTCTGGAGCAGCTCTGTGATCTGCTTTTTCAATAAAAGTTTGAATAAAACAAACCACCCCATGCTCAGCTTGCAATTAGCCCAGCAGCAACCCTGCAGATCTCATCTGGGTTGCACTGGGGTGGGAAATCCTCCTTCCCTGGACCCTGCCCTCCTCCCCAGCCAGCTAAAAGCCCAGTGCACCCAACCTGCATGCTGGGGTTACTGGTGTTTCCCTGCTCCAGAGGGAGCCTTGGCAGAACAGGAGATGCTGCTGTTCCTGCACAGCGTTGGATCTGAGAAGTTGGGCTCTGGGGTCCTTTGCTGGGATTTCGACACAGGCAGAAGGAGACACTGAGCCCAGGTAGAGCAGAAAGTCCTGGGAGGTGGCTGTGGACATCCCCAAGGTCCCCAGGGCTGTGGGCAGGGGCTGGGGGAGCAGCCAGTTCATTGGAAAGATGTTCTGCCTCAGCAGACTGGGCTGATGATGCCCTTAGATGAGAAAGTAAGGAGGAAAGTGGAGAGATCCTGGGGCTCTTTTTGTGCCACAAAACTCCTGGAACAATCAGTGATTCCCATGGAATTTTGCTTTTCCCCTTCAGAAGCCTCCAAAGGGATGGGGAGCTGGAGGGGGCACAGAGCAGCTGCCAAAGCTCCGCAGGCAGGACCCACAGGCTGGGCTGGCTGGGGGGGCTGTGGAGGGCTCCAGAGGGGTGTGGGGGGGTGTGAAGGGTTACAGGGGATTGTGGAGGGCTGCAGGGATCCCCGTGAGTCACTGCAGCCTGGGTGACTTGTTGGCAGCACGAGGGATGTGGGACAAAGCACGAGCACTCGTGGCTCGTGGGTGATGCATCCCGGGACACGCAGGGGAGGCAGAGAGAAGGGGAAGTGCTGAGTGGGGTTATTTTTGTCAGTGCCTTTGCTGGGTGCCCCCAGCCGACACCAAAGCCAGGCCCTGCAGCAGGGATGGCTCCAGGACAAGGTCCTGGGGTCCCCAAGGACAGGGTCCCCAAGCTCTGGCCGCTGCATCTTTTGCAGGCAGGGGCAGACTTCAGGGCTGGGTCTGAGAATGGAGGAGAAAACAGCTCTGGTTGTTAACTCTGCAGCTTGGGCTTGCAAGAAAAGAAAATACCTGCCTTGGTTAGAAAGATTGATTGTGCCACTGACCAAGAGTTTCTGTAACTGGTTCCGGTATTGACTTCTCCTCAGGCTCCAGGCAGATAAGGTGCAGGGGCAGTCTCCTCTCCTTCTTCCAGCTTAACTCTTAGCACACCAGTTCCCCACAGCCATAGACACTGGGGCAGCATCCAGCTTCCCCAGCATGGCCAGGGCCCTCCCAGTGTCCCCAGACACTGCCCAGCAGTGAGAGGTGCCCAGGATTGGCCTCAACCAGGGCTGCAGGGTGACCCCAGAGCATCCCATGTGCTCTTGGTGGGTCTCAGGGGTCCTCTCCAGCCCTCCACCCCATGCACAGGGGTGCTCAGGGGATACTGGGGGCAACAAGGGTCCTGCTGTCCCCTGAACAGCTGGGGAGCAGCTCAGTCACTTGGACACCTTTTGCCTTCTCCCCCTTCCCTCACTCTCGCTGCCCTGTCAGCCTTGCTGCCAGCCCATCCTCTCCCTGTCTGCACTCCTCGGGGTGTGTTTCATCATCTCCTCATTGCAGGACCTTCCTCATTGTCACAGGGCACGAAAATGAGACTTCTCTTCCTCAGAACTGCTGACTTGGTGAAGCCATCAGGACAGGAACTCTGGTTTCAAGAGCTGCTGAGCAACATCTCAGCCATCACCACCTCTCCCTCTGCCTTCAACCAGGGCCAAGTTCACAGCAGAGGTGGTAAGGAAAGCAGAGAAGCTTTGGGAAAATCCCTTTTCTTGAGAAAGCAAACAAAAGCTGGAGCCAGGGCTGGGCACTCTGATGGGTGTGACCCCTCCTTGCCCAAAAGCAGAAGTGGCTGAGGACATAAGCTGCAGCAACCCACTGCAAACCCCATCTCCATGGCATGGAGCAGCACTGATCAACTGACTGGGTGAGCAACATCCATCCCACCAGCCCTGGAGGGACACGTGGAGAAGGATGAGGGCAGAAATAATTGAGGGAGGAGGGTTGGACCAAAAAATCTTGCTGTGAGAGCAAAGGTGAAGCAGCAGAGTGAAAACAGGCTGAAAAACAAGGATAAGGAGAGATCTGCTCCAGAAAAACATCAGCCTTTTACCCACCACTGGTGAGAACTGGCTCGGGTGCTTCTCCTGCCTCATCCCAGCTCCTCCCCACACTTGCCCTGTGGGGGAAAAAAAAAAACCCAAACAGATTTTTCTGGCCAGACAGGTCCCAAAATTACACCTGGGAAGGAGGAGGAGGAGGGGTTGGTCCTGCTGAGTGCAGAGATCTTCCCTGAGATCACACGGGAGAGGTCTACAGGAAAAAAAATCTCCAAAAAATAAGGACAGCCCGTGGAAAAGTAAAAGCTGGTGGTCTGGGAAGGACCCAGGCACCCAAAGGTCCCTCCCTGTGCCAAAGATCCCTCCCAGACCACTGGTGGTGGTTGTTCAGGCTGAGGAGCCTAAAAGGTTCACAGATGGGGGGTCAAATCCTATCAAATGCTTATCAGAGGCTCAGGACCTGCCCTTGCACGCTGGGAGCACAGCTGAGGTCCCAAAACCCCACCTCCAGGAGATACCACCAGCTCTCCTTGCTGGGGTTCCCATCCTGATGTGGTCCCCTCCTTTTCGGGTGCCTGTGGGTGCCGAGTGGGAGCACCTAAGGATGGGGGTAGCAGGGACGGGGGGATCCCAGCACGATGGGGGGGGGATCAAACCCTCCTGCTGCCCACCCTGCCCCTCTCCTCCTGCCTGCAAAAGTGGATGAAGCCACACAGAGCCCTCAGCCCACAAGAAGGGACACTCCCCCCCCCC
>JAAWXA010000047.1:2002642-2056123 GCA_038090715.1 Florisuga fusca | reverse complement strand
GGGGAGGGGGAGGAATCCCAAGAAAGAGGCGAGGCCAGAAGTCAATCCCAAACCCCAGGAGGTGAGCAGAGCTTTGTTCTCTTTCCCCCTACCAGACCCCAAGCTGGGGTGAATCCAGCAGAACTCCGGAACTGAGGGAAAGTCCGGGACATCCCAGCACCCGCCCGCGGCTCCGGCAGGATCTCAGCCCCTTTCTGCTGATGTCACAGCCCGGGGCCCCGCAGCCTTTCCCGGGATTCAGTGACGGCTGTCCTGGCCTGGAGCCTTCTCCCTCTCTTCTTCCCACCCCAGGACACCGGCTGGATCCCAGCCCAGAGCCTCGGCAGCCCCGCAGACGGATGCCCCGGCAGGTGAGTGATCTGCGGGGCTGAGCCCGGGGTTCCCCGGGAGCGAGAGGCCAAAACACTTCGGGAAACTCCATTTTGGGTTGAAAACTGGCCTCCCCCCCGAAAAAAAAAATCTCTCCGGCAAAAGGGCTGTGAAGTTTGGGCGTGTTGGGACGTGAGGCTCTGCCTGTGGGCTGGCAGGGGGATGCGGGAGAGCCTGGGACCCCCCCAACCCCCCAATCCCCAGAGCCGGCCGGGCAGGGGCGATGTGTGCGGGGGGATCGGCGTGAGGCTGGACAACGCATCGAGGAAAAATGTAGGGATGAGGCTGTCAGCTTTTCCATCCCTGCCTCGGACGGTGCCGTTCCCAGCGCTGCCACAAAGACACCGCAGGATGCGCGTCCCCGCCTGGGGAGGGGGCTCGGGGCTCCTGCCCTGGGGATGGCCGCGCACAAAGCACTTGGGGACACCGGGACATGTTGGGAACTCAGCCTGCAGGGAAGGTTTTTGGGGTGTTCCTGGGCCGGGTGTCATCCCTGGGCTGTGCCTGGGGCAGCCAGGGAATCCCTGCTGGCCAGGGGGCTTTGGTACGTGTGATTTCACACACACCCCCCCAGCCCATCCCCAGCCCCGGGTGCCAGGTTTAGGGGGAGTTTGCACTTCAGAGGGAGAGGCAGGGAAGTTGCTGGCAGCAGCTTTTGGTGTTGAGGATTTGATGAGTCGTGTCTGGACGTGCACGGGCACCTCGGGAACCAGCCCTGGGCGGTGGTGTGGGTTGGGCTGAGCTCAGCACCGGGGTTTCTGTCCCTACCACAGCTGGGATGCAGGCACAGCACGGACATGGTGGCATCTGGGACATTAGGATGGCTGAGGTGGGAGAAGAGAAAGGCTGTGGGAAGCAGCAGCTGCTCTGACACCTCTGCCAGCACCGTGGGGCTCACGGGGGTCTGATCCCATCCATGCAGCAGGGTGACCCCCCCACAGGGAGCCCAGCCCAGCTCCTGCTTCCCTTCCCCAATCCATCCCACTCTGTCTGGGGCACCTGCCAGAAGCTGCACNCCCCCCCTCTCATCCCACAGGGCCCGTCCATGGATGCCAACAAGAAGGTGGATCTGAAGATAATCATCATAGGAGCTCTGGGGTAAGAGCTGTGCTGGTGATGGGAGGGGGATCCTGGGGGGATTGGTGCAGAGCCCCCTCCTTGCTGCCACTGACCCCTTGGGCCTGGCTTTGCAGCTCAAATCCTTCCCCATGTCCCTTCCCTCCCTCCAGCGTGGGCAAAACCTCCCTCCTGCACCAGTACGTGCACAAAACATTTTACGAGGACTATCGCACCACGCTGGGTGCCAGCATCCTGACCAAAGTCCTGGCTGTGGACAACACCTCCCTGAAACTGCAGGTCAGCAGGGCTGGGACTGCCTGGGGTGTCTGCTCCCATCCTGCCAGCATGTGTCCCTCTGTGTCCTGCTGTCCCCAGGTGCCCACTGGTGGATACTGGGATGGATTTGCAGGGCTTGGTTTTCAGCAGCTCTGAGCATCTGTGAACGATGCTGGGATCAGAGCTGAGTTCTGGGGGCTCAGCACTCCCCCCTGGCTGCTCCTGTCTTGTGTCTGTACCTGTGCCCTTCTCTGCCCTAGATCTGGGACACAGGGGGACAGGAGAGGTTCCGATCCATGGTGTCAACCTTTTACAAAGGCTCAGATGGCTGCATGCTGGCCTTTGACGTGACAGACAGGGAGTCCTTTGAGGCCCTGGACAACTGGAGAAATGACTTCCTGGACAAGGTCATTCCAAGGGAGCAGGATTTCCCCATGGTGGTGCTGGGGAACAAAATAGACATCTGCGACCGGCAGGTGAGGGCAGGGGAGAGCTGGGTGCATGGACTGGGACACCAGGGCTGAGCCTCATGCACACCTGGAAACCAGGGCTCTGGGCAAGGAGCTGCTGGGCACCCAGTGCTGCTGCCTCCCCCTGCACCCCTCCGAGGGGAGAAGCAGCATCCCCCCCGTGTTGTCCCCACTGTAGGCAGCAGGAGCAGCTCAGAGAGGGCAAGGAGGGTCCCCTCTGCAAACCTCCCCCCCCCAGCAGCTCCGGGCAGCCCTGGGCTGGGCTGGGTGGTGGCTCCATCGTTTTTTGTCCTCAGGTCCCCAAGGAGACAGCCTCAGCCTGGTGCAAGGAGAAGGACATCCCTTATTTCGAGGTCAGCGCCAAGAACAACATCAACGTGGCCGAGGCTTTTGAGACCCTGGCAAAGCAGGCACTGAGCACGGTGAGCACCCCGACCCCCACCCCGAGGCGAGTGGCTGCGGGTGAGAGCCCCGGGGCAGAGAAACACGGCAGAGTTTCAGCTCTTAAAACAGATCTCCAGCGGGTTAGCAAAGGAGCAGCATTGTTCCTCCCTGCTGGAGGGAGCAGGGTGTGTGGCCACGCTCAGCGTGCCAGCACTGTCCTCTAGTGGCCACCCCACGGGGACATTCGTGTCCCCACGCCAAGCAGGAGGGGTGGCCTTGCTCCTCGGCTGAGCCAGGATGGGCTTTTCCCTGGATTTTGTCTTGAATAGGGACTGAACGTGTGCTCCCCAAGCTGGCTCTGAGCTGGCATCACTCACCCTTTCTCTTCTCTGCTTTTTTTTCCAGCATAAAGGGATTTTTGAGAGTTATTTAACTGACTCCATCAAACTCACCCCCCACGACAAGCCCAAGAAGAAGTGTTGCTGAGCCAGGCACGCTGCAGCACTCCGGGCTCTCCCAGCCCACCTCCTCGGGATGCCCAAGGGGGTCTGTGCCCCCAGACCACCTCAGCCTGGCCACAGGGGATGGCCAGGACAGGACATGGGACAGTGGTGGCCCCGTCCCCCTCGATCCACTGATGTCTGGCACCTGAGTGGGTGATGATGCCCCTGCAGTGACAGTGCCAGGGAGCCCCTGATGCTCCTGATGGCCAGAGACCATGACCTTGGCCCACAGGTGACCCTTCCCAGCACACAGACTGGTGGCCCCGTGGCACTCAGGGTGTGTGTGGGCTGCCCTGGGGCAGGAGTGGGGCTGGTGGCCATGGCATGGGGCTGAGAGCAGCCGGGTCCCCTCCCAGGGTCAGCAACTGCCTCAGTTTCTCCTGATCTCATTCAGAGCCCCTGCCAAACCCCCCCTGCCTCCCTGGTGAGGATCCTCTGTAAAGCACTTTGTCAGGGATTCTTTTTTTTTTTTTTTTTTTAAAAAAGGAAATTAAATATTTTGGGTTTATTTATACAAATGTGTCACTAAACACTCCTCTGGTCCCATGGGGTGGGAGCTCTGGGCTCAGCCCCATGGTCCATGTCCCTGACTTCCCTCCAGCTAGCCCAGAGCTCTGAGCCTGTGCCAGCTCCTCAGGGCAGGGGGTTACTTTCTGGGGGGTGGATTTATTTTTTTTTTTTTCCCCAGTATAAATTTCGGGTCGCAGGGGGGGAGGAGGCCCCCAGGGAGGTTTCCAGGTGGGTGTGCAGCAGTGGCAGGGTGGCTGTCAGCAGAGGGAGCCCAGCCCAGCTCCTGCTTCCCTTCCCCAATCCATCCCACTCTGTCTGGGGCACCTGCCAGAAGCTGCACCCAGGCAGAGGATGGAGCTGGCCAGAGAGGTGACAGTGCCCACCCTGTGCCACCCTCCCTGCATCCCTGGGGCCACAGCTGGCTGCAGAGCCGGGGGGCTGGGTGGACCCAGGGAGACCCCTGGGTGGGCACCCTGCCCCACAGCTGCCTGGGCAGCTCTCCATGGGACCTCCTGCCCTCTTGTCACCCTTCTCCAGAGCCACCCACACTGACCCCAGTGGTCCCACAGAGCTCCCCAGGGGCCGTGGGGTCTCTGCTCTGGTCCTACCCCAACCTTTCCCTGAGCCACAGCCCCACCGTGGCAGTTCCCCACCCAGGACCACCAAGTTGTGACACAGGCTGAGGACAGCACCCACCCGGGCTGGCAGCAGGGCACAGGGCCAGGGGGTGTGTGTGGCCAGGGTGACACCCAGCAAGAGCTTGGCCGAGGGGAGCAGGGGGGGCTGTGGTGCCAGAATGCCCCCGCCAGCCTGGAGAGGCACGAAGGGATGGTCCCACCCTCCTCCTTGTGCAATGCTCAGCCTGTTTATTTGGGCACCAGGCCGGGGAGAGGATTTGTCCCTTAATATCGGGAGGAAGGGGGAATTAACTCTTTCTTCCCTGAGCTCTGCACACCCTCTGTCCCTGTATCCCAGAGGCAGCTGGAGAGCATCACCTGGTGGGGTTGGGCAGCCCACCCAGAGCCCCCCCTGCCCTGCTCCCAGCACAGCCAGCATGCTCTGAGGGGGCTCTTTGGACACTGGGGATTAATCAGCATCCCTGTCAATGACCATATTGTTTCTAATTACACTCTTTCTCCAGCAGCTCCCAGTGCTGGAGGCAGATGCAAACTGGGTCTGTTTTAATCCAGCAAGCTGCAATTCGGACACCCAGAGCTGAGCAGGTCAAACAAATGTGGGTGCTCCCTCAGCTGGGGTTAGCACATGCCTGGGGCTGCACCCAGTGGGCGCTGAAGCCTGGGAGCTGTCAGGATCTGTAGTGGCATCACGGAGACCCCCACCACCCCCCCCTCCAGATGTTCCCCTGGATCCACCTGCAGCCATCCAGCTGTTCTTCTCCCTCCATCCCTCCTGGTTAGGAGCACCAACATGGTCCTGTCAGCCCAGCAGCCCTGGGGAGGTTGGGGTCACCTGGGGAACCCTCCTTCCAGACAGACCAGGAGCCTGAGTGGGGTGGCCCAGGGCCAGGCAGGATGCTGGCAGGAGCAGCCAGAGGTGCTGAGCTGGTAACACTACCTGGCATCCGAAACATGATAAAGGCCGGGGGGGGGGTTGGTTTGCAATGTGTAGGATTAACAAGGTCAGCTCGAGATTTATTTTTTTTTTCTCAGGGTGAAAATCAAAGGGGAAAAAAATATTTGCCTTGTGTGAGTCAGTGAGTTCCTGCAGAGCCAGAGGCACCAGCTCATCCCGGCAGAGGGCCTGGCCCAAGGCGAGCATCAAGGAACCAAATCAACCTGAGCTCTCCCACCCCACACTGCTGCACTTAAAAAGCCAAAGATCCCTCCCTGCTGTGATCCTGGGCTCTCTGCTTCACTTGGCTGGGCCAGCACAGCCAGGCTGCACCTCTGCCTCTTGCCATTCACTGACTGCAGCTGCCCAGAAAAACCAGCAAACCCCCAGCCCGAGGATGCTGACCACCGAGGGGAAAGCATCTCACAGGGCTGCCCTCACCACCTGCAGGACCCCAAATCCCTCCCTCCCAGCTGCACTTCAGTGCTTCTGTGGTTCCATTGCTCCTGAGAGCTCTTCCCCTCCTCCGCCAAACCCCCCGTGCTGGAAAAATGCAGCGTGTGCTCCCCGTTATCTCCTGTGAGCAGAGCAGAGGAGTTCTGGCTGGTTCCCGAGGCTGTTGGGAGGCTGTGGATTTGCATCACAAAGTGCCTGGCTGCAGGCTGACAGATAGCGGCTCCTCTGCCTCTCCCTGCCTGCAGACACGTCCCAGCCCTGTCCCTCCATCTGCCCCAGCCTGTGGCACCTCCTGGAATTAAATTCTCTTAGTCAGCTGTGACAGTGAGAGGAAAGGAGCTTAACATCTGCAAAGCAGATTTTTTTTCGTTTAGATTTTAAATTTAAATTTTAAATTTAAATTTTAAATTTTACTTTAAATTTTTTTTTAATTTAACTTTAATTTTTTTTTCTTTTAAATCAACTTTTCCTGTCCCAAAGGAGCTGGGATGGAGAGCAGTGCAGCAGCCTCAGCCACTTTCAGACAAAATCAAACACCATAAAACCCCCAGAGGTTCAAAGGCACAAGTGACCTTTCAAAAGCTTCCAACATGAAAAATAAAACCATGGCACCTTACTCCTTCCCTCTACTGCCCCGGGAGGAGTTTTGCCACTGCAGCCAGGGACTATCAGCCGGGGGTTCTGCAGGTGCCATGCTCGGAGGTGCTGGTGGCAGCCCCGTCCCTGTGCTGGGCTCAGCAGCTCCGGGTTTGGCATCCCGGGGTGGCACTGGCTGGGCACGGAGCATCCCGAGGAGCCCTGGCACCTCCCGTGCTGCCCTGCACCAGCACTGCTGAGCCTGGGAACTATCTGAATAACTATTCTTTATTTCCTCCATCACTGCCCCATTATTCCATCTCAACCGAGCCCGTGGTGGGTGACACTAATGGCATTTGTGTCACTGTCCCCCCCCCCTCTCCATGGCTCTGCAGTTAACCCCTGCTGTAAGCACAGGCAGGGGGGAGAAGATGCTGTCCCCTCACCCTCTGCCTCATCACCCACCTACCCAAATATTGATGCTTCTCCCCCAAACCCACCCCAGGGCAGCTGCTCTCGCCCTGTCCCAGCCCCTGTCCCCGTGCGGGGCTGTGCCCGGGGCGGGGGGACACAGCAGCTCTGTGAGCAGTCACGTACAGAGGATTAGGGGCTGTGGCCATTCCCCGGGTCAGCTCAGGTCCATGCTGAAGTCAGCAGCCAGGCCCAAGCCTCAGGAGTCCCTCCAGCCACGTGTGGGACAGCAGCAAAGTGCAACCTGGTGCCAGCCCGCTGCTGGGCCGGGCAGGTTTGATCCCCAAGGGATGCACCGAGGTCCTGGGGGGCACTGGCTGGGGCAGGGATCTGCTTGGAGGCTTTACCACCCCTCACCATAGTCAATGTTAAAGCCCAGCAGAAAATCTGAGTGCTGCAGAGAGGATCCTGCCCACGGGCCAGGGCCATGTGCAGGGTGTGGGCAGGAGGAACAGCAGCAAAAGCATCTCAGAGAAACCCAGGGAGATGCTTTCACCAGGGTGGGATTGCTCCCTGTGCAAAGGGGCAGCCCATGGGCTCACCAGCTCCCAGATTCCCTTCCTTCTGGCTTCTCGTGGGCTGAACTCTGTCCTGAGTGAGCAGGGACAGATGTGAACCATGGTGACTTCACCAACGACTAAGTGCAGACACACTTCCCCTTGCTCTCCTGGCTGAGCCTTGTTGGCTCTCACAAAGCACATGAGGCCACCAGCACCCCTGGGGACATATCCAGAGCAGACCAAGGCCCAGGGTATGCATGGACCAGAGCTCCATCCTCCCTGCATGGTGCAGGGCAGGGAACTGCTCTCCAGACAGATTTCCCTCAGGAATTGTGTCCCTCTGGCCTGAAGTGACTTATTCAGATTTAAATGCCCAATGGCTCTTTCGAGTCATCCCCAGATGGCTCCTGGCCTGCTGCCACCACTGCCCAGCAGTGGCTGCAGCACAACAACCCAAAACTCCTGCTGAAGGCCAAGAGTTCTGCCAGCTCTGTCACCAAAAAGCCAGAGCCTGATGTCCCTAACCAGGGGGGGGGAGGACAGGACCTCCAGGCAGCCCTTCTCCCTCCAAACACCTGAGCACTTCTGAAGATGTTGACCTCAGAGCCCTGAGGAATGAGGTTTTTATTTGGCTTCTTATCTCCCATCGCTGAAGTTTGAGCATTTGGACCCTCAGGAGTTGCCCGAGGTCACAGCAGAGGCAGCGGCTGCAGCTTGGTGGCTCCTCTGGGACCACGTTCCCTGCTCATTCCCTGTTCCAGCAGCTTCTCCACCGGGAACAAACGCTGGAGTCAAGGAGGAGGGAGCAGCTGCGTGTTGCTGAGCTTCTCCCAAACTCCTCCGCACACCTTCCCGTATTTTCTGGGGGGGGCAAAGATTCCTCTTTGCACTTTTTTAAATTTTTTTCCTCATTGGAAAACCTCCCTTTGCTGGAATTCAATTGTTTGTGCTAAAAAGCCCCATTTTGGTTGACTCTCCTATATCAAAGGGTGGTCAGAAAGCCTCAGGGGGGGGAAGGCAATGAGCAGAGGGGGGAGGCAGAGCCCGGATTCCAGCCCATCAGCATCCTCACACGCAGCCCGCGGGCCACTGCGCATTTTTGTCCGAGAAGGTGCGGGTTGGGGCTGCTCCCCACCCAGCCCCTGGGAGCAGCTCCTCAGCTTTGCTGCTCCTGGGCCTTGGGCAGCCCTGAAGGAGCAGCCGTGTGCTCCCCGGGAGAAGGCAGCTATCTTGCACCTCTTTTCCAAACAAGATAACAGCCCTTGCTCAAGGGCAGCGGAGGCAGAGCTGGGACTGACGCTGTCAGCAGACACCGGCCGGGTCAGGCTCAGCACTTGGATGGGGACAAACAGCTCAGTAAGTGCCATGCCCAGCCCAGCCCTGCTCCAGGAGCTGCCCCCATGTCCAGCAGGGTTTTCTCAGGGGTGATCCCTGCTCTGGAGGCTCTTGCTCTGCTCCAGAAGGTCCTTGGGGTTGGTACCAAGGCAGCAGAACGTGCTCTGCTCCCTGCTCCGGGGTGTCTCACAATCCTAAGGCTTCAGTTTGGGGCTGGATGTGTATGGTGTGTCCCTGCCAGCTTTGCTGTGGTGGCCCAGGGCTCTCCTGGGAGGAGATCTCTTTCCCAAGACAAGTTGCTTATTCCACAGACACGTGCAGAGGACACAGTCTCATCAGGAGGCCACCTCTTCCCTTGCCTTTGGAGATGTTCCTGCAGGGCTCAGGCAGGTTGTAAAGGCCATGTGCAGATGAAACATGGCAATTCTCTCTGGTAGATAACCAGAAAGCTGCAGTGCCTCTCCCCAGCTCTAAGTTCACACCAGGGAATGCACTGCACATCCCTGTGGATGGCTGAGCCCTCAGGGAAGCTTTGAACCTCCGGATGGCTTTCTGCATTCCACCCTTTCTTTGGGCTCTGTCAGTAAGCCCATGGTCTCCCTCCAGGACATCATACCTCTCCTTCCTCCATGGATAAAGCTCTGTGCCAGCTGCTGAGACCAACCACATGTCCCTGCAGCCCAGGGGGAAGCCCATGAGGAGTTAAAAGCTGGAAGTTGCCTTTCAGGCCAGCCCTGTGGCTCCATCACCTGGCACCACGGCACCACGGAGCTGCTCGTGGCCTCCAGCCCAGGCCCTGGGCCAGAAGGAAACCATGATAACCAGCCCTTGGGAATGTCCCTGCTCCAGCCAGGCTCTGCGTGGTGACACACGTGGGTGACACTGCTGGCAGGTGGCAGGGCAGAGCATCCGGCAGCACCGGGAGCATCCAGCGGATCTGCTCCAGGATCCGCCGCCTCCTTCCTCATCCCCGCAGGAATTCAGCAGCTCTCTGCTCTCCCCCAGCCCGGGCTGAGGTGCACTCCTGATGCCTGAAGGGACAGGCAGGCAGGGCAGCAGGTCCCACCACCGGTAGAACTCCAGGGAACCATCCCCCTCCACCCCGGGAATGTGCTCCCATTCCCCACCGCCTCCAAGCCTGGGGCTCCAGGGAAGCTTTCTCACTGTCTCCAGCAGTAAATCACCACTGAATTATTACCCTCATTAAGAGCAATATATGTGCTAATATTAATCACCTGCACTTGGCATGTTGTTATCAGAGCAGAGGATAAGCAGGTCAGCAGCCTGTGCACCCAGGGCTCCCTGTCTGACTTGGGGAAGTCCATGTGTCCATCTTGCCACCTCCCAGTGCCTCCCAAAGTTCTGAGCAGCTCTGGTGCTCCCTGGACATTTGTCCATGCCCTGTATATCACCCCAACTGGTCCACTGGTGGATACATCCCAGCAGAGTGGCTTGGGCCACACAGGGCAAGTTGGGCCAAAGCAGAAAGCAGCAGAATCACAGTTATATTTATAGTTGCTGAAAGTGGAATTTGACCAGAACTGCACCACCTGCTGCAAAAAATGTCAAAGGACCATCAGTGCCTGTACAGGACTGGTTTCTCCATAAGCCAAGACTCTTCAGTTACCTGATCACACCCACCAGGACTTTGGAATAGCAGCAGGGACCTGCCAGCCCTCCCCAAGCAGTGGGAATTGGTGGTGAGTCTGTCTGTGTTGGAGGGACACCTGGATTGGGAAGGGACAGAGCAGGACTGAAGGTCTCGTGTAAATCATCCCCCGTGGGTAAATTACCTTGCACTGACTGGATCAAGAATTTCCTTGGGTTTTTCCAGTGCTGGATGGGCAAGAAACCCAACAAGATGCACTTCTACCCTGTCAGTGTCCCATCTGCACCTCTGGGTCCTTTTGGCCAGTTTGGTCAGCTGAGGAAAGAGAGAGGGAAAAAAATCTTTCCTTGGTGGAGCTCTACTCCAAAAGGTTCCAGTTCAACAATAGCAGAAAAGTCTCCTGTAGCATTAGTTGACTGTCCAGGCAGCTCAGCAATGCCAGCAGAGATGCTGCTTCCTCTCCTCCCGTGGTACCTCGTGGGCAGGACACTGTGACCAGGCCCTCTGGGTGCTGGTGACCCAGGTCCCTGTGGCTGGGACCACAGCAAATGCTCATGGGCAGGTCCTCCTGCCATGTCACTTGTTTCCTTTTCACAGGGCTCCGTGCCTATCAGGCTGCCCTTAAAAAAACCCCAACACTTGATATGGGTTATTAATGATATTTACAGGACAACTGCTTGGCAATTATTACCTCTGTCTGTCAGATGGCAATGAATCAGGCCCCTTTCCCCTGGCACCCTCTGGCAGGGTGTTCCTCTGGCATGCTCCAGACACAATGATTGATGCCCAAGGGATGAGGTTTCCTGGCAGCAAACACTGATGCCTTTTGCCTGCCCAAGGTACCAGAGGTTTTTTACTCTGACAAGCAAAAAGCCACATCATTGCCTTCTCCCTTCCTGCCACCCCAGTCAGGTCTCTCTCCTCCCCCATCTCTTGCTGCCTCTCTTCCCTCTCCTTTTCCCATCGTTTTTCCCACACACAGGTGACAAACTCTTGGAGGTGGCAGCACATCCCACCCACCCTGAACCTCTGCTTTGGGCTCACACCTGGAGCAGAGAGGGGAGCAGAGCTGTCCCCTGTAAACACCTCGTGCTGAAACTGTCCTTGGGGACAAGAAAGATCAATTCCTTCCACGGCAAATAACCCCCTACATCTTCCTTCCAGCTGATGTTCCTTTGGTGATGTCTCCTGCTGATGTCCCCATCCATCCCATCCCCTGTGACATCCTGACCAGTGCCTGCCTCCTGCACCCCCAGATCCCACACAGCTCATGGTGGTCTGGGTGGGGACACAGTGGCAGGAGGGGACAAGCACACAGGTCACACCAGCGCCTCTTCCAGCTCATTTGGTTTCCCAAAAACCCAGCTAGCTCCCAGGTCATGAGGTTGGCTGATACCTTTTGCGGGGGGGAGGGGGTGGTCCCCAAGTCTGCAGCTCCCAACAGCCCATCCCAGCACCTCCATCCCTGTCCACTGACAGGGGCATCCAAAGAACTTCTCCAGCTCTCCTCTGGAGGAGCACCTGCTGTGGCTCCTGCCTGGGGACCATGCCCATGACCCTGGTGACACAGCCCAGCTCCGCACATCCCCGCATCACCTTCAGCCTCTTCCCTGGGGCAGGTAGCAGGGGGCTTCCCCTGTTCTTTCTGACTCTTCTCATCCCTTTGAACCTGGAAATCAGAAAGAAACTTCTTTCCCCTGCCAATCCCATCTTCAAAGCCCCAGCGGGGTCCGGCGCTGGCACAAAGCTCACCATTGTCCCTGCCCGGGGTGGGGAGGAGGCCAGAGCACAAAGCCCGGGCAGACCCTACCCACCCAGCCAGCAGGGAGATGGCCCAGACCAACAAAAGCATCTTCTGCTGCCCCGAGTCCAAAGCGGGTGAGGGAGGGGGCCCGGGGTGACACTGAATATGAGCTATTGTCACCGAGAGCACGGAGGGACCCGCCAAGGGGATCAAACGGGCCAAGCCTGATCTGGAAGGGGTGGGGTGAGGGGGGGACATCCAAAAAAGCCCTTGTCCCTCTTCAGATCTCTCCTTATCTCCCCCGGCTATCTCCTGGGCTTAGCCTGGGTGTACTTGCTTGCAATTACCTCCTACAAGCCAATCAGGCGCCAAGCACAGCCCTCGGTCCCCTTGACTGAGGTGATTTATAAATGACTCACTGGCTTATTTGAGCACAGACCTCTGCACACCTCCTCGGGAGCACCTCTCTGCCGGGGCTGGCGTGCCACATCTGCAGCTCCCCTCGCAGAATTGGCCCTTTCTGCCTTCCTCCGCCCGGCCAGGCGCAGGTAACACAGCTCCAACAATCGTGCTCTTTGTCTGGGTGGGCGTGGGGGATTTACACTCCAGTTGCACAGCCACTGGGTGTGAGTTTCAGTATTTGGAGAACTGGTACTTCTTTTTTTTTTTTTTTTTTTTCCCCCCCTTCTCTTTTTCTCCCTCCTTTTGCAAAGGGGATTTACGGCAGCAGATTTACTCAGGAATTAGCAACACCAGCGATCCAAGAGTTTGATTTATGAAGAGAGGTTGGAAGAGCCAAATATGTGAATTAATTATTGCTAGAATAAATCCTGCCATTTTATACTGCCTGGCTCCCACTGAGATCTGTGGGGGGATTTGTCTGGTAGAGGAGAGGCAATACTGATGTTTCAGGACCCTCTGTTTCAGGGTCCTTGTTCTGAACAGACCTTTCTGTGCACAGGAATATGTCAAGTGGTCCCTGCCCCGAGGATGTTGCATCCCAAATTCCACTTTGCACACACTAGTACAGCAAGAAAGGATATGGAGCTGAGTGGGCAATGGTTGAGGAGAAGTTACTGTGCACAGGAACCCACCCCAGGCAAGGGCTCCTGGGGCAGATCCTGGTGGGATGGATGCTGGGGCACGGATGCACCGCTGGGAGCACGCAACCAGATTAGGAGGGAACTTCAAAGCTGGAAATGAGAAATGCTCCCAGACTGAGAGCTGTCAGACCAAGGTCTCCAGCTCCTCCCAGTGCCATTTCATGGGATGCTTAGGTCCAGTTTGGTCCCTCACATACAGGCAAAAGAAAATATCCCCATAGGCAGCTCCATTGCAGAAACTGCTGCTCAGGCACTAGGATGCTTTCTGCTCTGCCCTGATAAAATTTGTCCACACCTTATTTGCAAGCAAGCTGAAAAACTGAGCTGGAGACCTGTCCTTCCTTCCCTCAAAGATAAGTCCTTGGAGTGACATTTGTTCCTAGCAACACAGTATTTCTGCCCCAGGTCAGAGATTTCCAGTAGAGAAATGCTGTCCCATCCTCTGCCTCTGGGGAGGAGGGAATGGGTGAGCCCAGAGGGGTTTTTCCTTCTCTAAGAGTGAATCCACTGGGATAGGGAGGGTGGGCAAGGAGGAAGCTCTCAGCAGGCACCCGGGATCAGTGTTCACAGGCAGTGCAAGAATGCTGCAGTCTGCAAACTTTTTAATTCCTTGGGAAGTGCATCGCCCACCTGCTCTCCAAAGGGGGAGGGCAAGGTCTGGGGCAGAGGAATATGGAACAGAGAGGGATGCTGAAGGTTCACTTCTTCTAAATGCCATTCCCAGCCTTCCCTTCTCCCCATCCCAATGTCTCTGTGTGCCAAGGGGAGCAGCAAGGGCAGGATGGATGTGCTGCTTTCCAGGGGACAGACTCAGGTTCTCTTGAGGTCAGGCAGCCCGGTCCCAGCACCACATGCCACACTCAGCAAGGTGACACCTCGAGGGGACTGCCAGGCAGGGAAGCTGGTGGCTTTCAGAGGATGATGATGATGGGGCTGTCCCCACACCCCAGGCCATGCTCCTGCTGCCTCTCCCCAACCCTCCCTCAGCTCCACACAGCGCTGGATGCAGCCACGAAAGTGAAGGAGAGTTGGGGTGGGGTTGGGAACAAGTGGGTTAATCAAACAAATCACAGCGAGAGTGGCCCAAATCTGGGGGTTTTTACCCCAGAGCTGGTGCAGAAAAGATCCCCCCTTGTCCACGGTGTTTGCTGCATTTCCAACAGCATTAAAAAGAGCAGAAAGCCAGGCTGCTGAACAGGAGTGTTTTACTTAATAAACACCCTTGGAGCCAAACACTTTGGCTTCACCTTCAGTAGCTGGCAGATGCCTGCAGATCTTATTATTCTGGTTACCAAGTGCAGAGCTAGTTTGGTTAGAAACTCGTGTGAAGTGGTACATCAAACATTGGCACCGGCCCAGCGACGGCAGAACAAGAGCAGAGTGCAGGGCTCCTGCCCGCTGCTGCCCTGGTGGCTTAGAAGAAGAAAAGTGCCATCTGCCTTATGGGAATCACCTATTTAACACTCCAAATATTTAATCTAAACAAAAAAAAAAAACCAAAAACCAAACACACTGATTTATTACCTGCTTGCTCCATGCAGGAGTGAGGAAGGGGTAGAGCCCAGGCTGCAGCACAGGGATGGGGAGGTGGGAGCTGGAGGGAAGCAGAGATGTCTCCTCCCCACCCTTGCACCCACAGCACACGGCTCCTTCTGTGCCTCCACACGGTCAGGCAGGGTAGTTGGCACCTCCCAGCACCTCTCTCCCTCCTTCTCCCTGTCTCTGGCTTTTATTCCACCAGCCCTGCTGATGGTTCCTGCGTGATGCTTGTGGAGAACGAACTGAAACAGCGAAGCTGCTGCTGAACTTTATGGACTCTGGCACTTTGCCTTGCCTGAGGCTAAAATTTGGGACGGGGTATTTCTCATAACTGATCTTCCTGCTCTCTTAGCATCTGTCTCCTCTATTTCCAAAGGGCAGAGGTTAAGAAAAAGTTAAACCCCATGGCCAAATGCTGTGTGTGTTCAGTGCACGGCACCGGGGGTGCTGAAATGCAACCAGCGCTTCCCCGCTGCCACCTCTTCCCCTCCCCTGGATTACAAGAGAACACGTTTTTACCAACGTCTGTGCACAAGAAATGTAAGACTATGGATGTGGCTTTACCACTGCAAGGTGCTTTCTTCATGAAGCAGCTCAGTTGTAGAGGAACCCTGTGGCAATTCAGAGTTAAGTGTAAAACAAAACTAATTCGGATCCAAGCGCTTTTAACCATGAGCAGAGAGGTGGTCCCAGTCAAATACCCCAGCTGGAGGTGCTGACCTGAATGTCCTCGGGTCCTTTGCTCACCAGCTCCTGGTGTGACCCATCAGCCAGACTCAGTCCTGGCCAGCCCCTGGTGCCAGGAGGTGGGAGAGAGTGAACAACCTGGGAGCAGAGGGGCGGATCTGCTGGGCTGATTGGCGCCCGATAGCAGAGCTGAATTATAAAACATCCTTTTGAAATACCTGAGCTGACTGACAGCAGAAACCTCCCTTTCCTCCTTGCCTGGGTGCTTTGAGAGCCCAGCTCGACACCAGAGGCGTGAAAGGGAGAGGGAAGTGGGTGTGCAGTGAGAGGGTGAAGTAGAGGTCAGTCTGGGGGAGCACCCGGTGCTGCAGCGCCTGGTATGAGAGCATCCAGCACCCACCACTGCATCACCCACCTCTGCATCACCCACCACTGCAACACCCACCACTGATGCCCGCTAAGGATCCTTAAACTTGTCAGCACCCACCACTGCATCACCCACCACTGCATCACCCACCACTGCATCACCCACCACGGCATCACCCAGCACCACAGCACCCACCACTGCAACATCCACCACTGCATCACCCACCTCTGCATCACCCAGCACTGCAACACCCACCACTGCATCACCCAGGACCACAGCACCCACCACTGCATCACCCAGCACTGCAGAGCCTGGCACTGTAGCCACCCTGTCCTTCCCCGTGCCACATCCCAGCCAGCAGGAACAGCAGAGGTTTCAGGGGAGGAGGTGATGGGTTCCTCACCCGACCTTGCAAGACTTGGGCCCTTTCCCTGCCTTGCCCCAGGGCTCCCATGGCACCTGTGAGCAGGAGGCTGGGAGTCACAGCAGACACTGAAGCTGAAGGCATTGATTGAGAGGAACAGGAGTCAAGACCTTGACCTGGTGTCGCAACCAAACCCTTGCACCTGTGCCTGTCTTCTCCAGGCAGACCTTGTCTCCTGGGACAGGGGAGAGTTGTTTTTTTATCATTACTTCTTGGGCAATGGAGCTGGGAGAGAGACGTTTTTAATGAAGACTCACCAAGGATTTGGAAGGTACCAGACCTTTGAACTCCATCAGCTGAGAAGCAATCAGCAAGGAGGTCTGCATTGCCTTGTGCAAGGAGAAGGGGGGGATGGAGAGGAGGCAGACAAAAGAGGGGAAAATATTTGCAGAGCACTGATTTTTTCTCTCTAAAATGAAGCAGAAGCATTCCCTGAATGTCCAGCTATTGCACAGAGATGTATTTGGGGTCCTACATCACCCGTAAGGCAGTGATCAGATTGCTTGCCCACTAAATTTTGACTCACATTCCTTGAACTGGAGCCCCTGTGCCAGCACAGCAAAGTGGCTTTATGCCAATGGCTCCTATCAACAGTAGCCAGAAACTTCAATGTGACTTTCCTCTTCCCAAACACTCCTATCACCTGCAAAAGGACAGGAGATAAGAGCTTAGTAAATGCATTTGCAAGATGAATACTGGGAAAAAGGTCAGTGCCTGGCATGCAGAGGTGGGTTTGAGTCTGTCAGGGCAGGGATCAGCCAGGGATGAGCTGATGTGGCTCTCAGCTGACGCCCTACTGGGACAAGATCTTTTCACCCACATCACATTCTTGGAGTGCAGCAGCTCTGCTTTCATTTGGTGCTTGCTCCAGGCATTACATCACAGTTATGTACTCGGTCTGGGACTATTTCTCTGAGACCCCAGGCTGAGCAGACATTTCAAACTTCACATTTCTCAGCATCACCCACTCCAGCCAGCACATCGGAGGAATGATGCTTCCTGGACAGCTTGTAGCAGGGGCTCTGCACTTGGACCTCTTCCCCCAGACCTTCATTGGAAAGAAATGTTCCATACTGGAACAGAGCTCTTGAAAAACCTGGTCCCTGCACCACAGCAGCTGGCTGGGGCTCTGCTTTTGTCTCCACACACCTCGCATTGCTTCGGCGTCCTGCCGCAGCTGCAGGATTATTTAAACCAGCTCTGCAGCTTGCTGTGGCCTTATCCCATCAACACCAGGACAGCTGGGTTTGCCTTTTGTTCAAGGAGCAATGACACAGCTCATTCTCTTTAATTCCAAAATCTCAAAGGTTTAACCTGCTGTTTGATGTAGGGCAAGGCCAGTGATAAGCCAAGTCAAGAACTTGACTCCGTCTGAGACGCTGACATCATTAGCCTGTTTGTTTAAGATGGAATTTAATCATGGGGATATTTTTCCCTCTATACTTGCCTTGTTTGTTATTTTTCCTGATCGCCAGCACTTTCACTCAGCAGGGGAAATTCATTAAAGAGCTGTGATATAATTGGCTGATTCAGTCTGTCTGGTGGCAGGCACACTGCTCAGCAAGTGATAGAGTCGAGAAATAAAGCTGAGAGAGACTTCTCACCCCAGAAACTGGGGTGGGCTCATCACCTGCTGCTGAGCCTGGACCTGGGCTACAAAATATACACAAGGAAGAACTGGAAACCTAGAGCCGAGTTATGGGGATGGGTCCTGGGGAAAGGCTGGATGTGCTGGGAACCTGCTCAGCAATGGGATGAGGGAAAACTGGGGAAGGAGGGTTTATCAGAGGGGTTCTGGCATCAGTGTAGGGACTGGGAAAGAGCTCAGGACACTGATTAATTGTGGCCTGCACCAATCCTCCAACAGTAAAGCTTGTCATTGTTCTTGGAAGGGTAGCAGTAGCTGAAAAGGAGCAGCAGGGATGGCAGTGTGTGCATGCCCTGGACTGAGCCCCTGGTGATGCTGGCAGAGGGACACGTCTCCTCCTGCACCCATCCAGCCCCCCAAAGACAGGCTGGGGTCCCTTCCGAGTCAGTGTGGGTGCAGATCAGAGCCTGGAATCAGAAACACACCATTTCTACAGCAAACTGCACTTGATTACCCCTGTGATCACCAAGGTACCCTCTGCAGGAGTGGGGTGGATGACCTCCATCTCCAAAGCCATCAGCTCCTGTTTGCATAATGATCCCATTGACCTCAACCATCCCAAAAGTTTCGGCTGCCTGCATCACACTCTCCTTCCTGCTCTGGACTGCTGAGCCACTCTGCTACACATTACTCATCTCTTCCAGTCCCCACTCCAAGCTAACTGCTTATTGGTGAGGAGTGGCACCAGCCCTAGAGATGGACATTTGGCTCCTCCTGGTTCCACTGAACTGGGTGCCAAGGTGTGCACTGGCTTCAGCTGAACTCAGAGGGCCAAGAGAGGAGAGAGGAGGACAAACATACATTCAAATCCCTCTGTAAGCTCTCAACAATCTGGATGTTGTTCCTTGGTATCTTCTCCTCCCTGAATACTCCTGTGTTGGGCAATGACCCACTTAAATCCACGCCATACCCCAAATAATTACCAAGATCCTTGGTTTACATCTGACCACTTCCTCCCTCCACCCCCAGTCTCTCTCCTCATAATGATTCTCCCCTCTTCCCTGGCATCACTGGTCATAGCACAATAAGGGCTCTCTGGAGTTCATCATCTCACTCTGCTGAGACCCAGATACTGGGCAGGACCAGTCCATCCAGATGTTTCAGCATCTTCATCACTGCACTCAATTACCAAGGGGTATCTTTCTGATCATCTCTTCCTAGAATAAAACAAGGACTCATCCACAGCCTGGCGTGGCGAGTGGGAATCAGGGATGCTGAATGCAGAGGGGACCCCTGGGCAGTGCAGGACACCTCCATGTCCTGGTGCCTTCCATCAGGGTGCCAGTGTCTACCACTGCAAACTGTGTCAGGGCTGCCCAGCAATTGGAAAGTCTTGCCAACCCCAGCAGCAGATGGTGAAACTGAGGCATGAGAAAGGTCAAGTGACTTGCCCCAGGCAAAAAGGCAGTCACTGGCAGAACTGAGATTAACACCCATGCTCATCTGCAGACAATCCGGGACGCGCTCCGGTCCCCTTCAGATGGCACCTCTCATTAGCATCACCTCAAAATAGATGATGGGAAAATCTCCCTGTGCTGGGGAGCAGCAGCCCCCAGAGCTGGGAGAAGCCACTCCCAGGACCTGCCTCTGCGCCACGGGGAAACTATTTAGGGTGGAGATGTTCAGGGAGGGCTCCCAGACGCTGGAGGTGTCCGGTCTGTTATACTGCAGGTGGGGCCAGCTCTACTCAGCTCTACTCACATTCTTGGCTTTGCTTCTTCTCTTTTTTTTTTTTTTTTTTTTTTCCCCTGGGAAAAATTTAAATGCTCCAGAGATGAACCACACCAGGCCTCGCTATGCCATCGAACGTCCTGCATATTCTGTCAGCCTCTTCGATGAAGAGTTTGAGAAGAAAAACAGAAGTTACCCTCTTGGGGAAAAATTGAAAAACGTTTTCAGGTAATATAGAATGCTGGGGCAAATGCAAACCAGGTTTGGTCTGGAATTAGGCTATAATTCAGACCTAGGGTTATAGTTCCCATTTTTATCCTGGGAAACCTTCTTCATGATCTTTAGGGCTTTGATGGATGAAAGGCTCAGGAGGAATGCAAATTGTGCTGAAGCAGGTGAAACTGGTTGCTCTTTTCACTGCCTCAGCTGCTAGGCTGTAAGGCAAAGCAGTGAGACAGCTGGCACGGAGTGCATCTGGGATTTGGGGTTCTGCTTTCCACAGGTTTTTTTTTAATAGTGGAAAAAAAGTGCAGTTGGGGATGTAGGTATGGGTGTATGGGTTGTCTCTTTAGGCTTTCCAGCTGAGAAAAGTTTATCAACTTTCTAACTAAAACCATTACTGACTTCCCGTAAAGAGATTAATAATTGTGCAAATACTGATTAATAACCTTGCTGATCACTGTCTTGGAAATCTAGCTCCATTCCTTGGAAAAAGGAAGGCAGGAATATAGGAAAGAGAGAACACAGGTGTTAGCAGGCAGAGGTGTGAGGTATTGCATCTATCAACCCAGAAGCAATCTTCTTCTTTCAGACACACTTGTTTGGGGTTTTTTTGACCAAGCACCCGAAAAAAAATCATCTTGGGCTCTGTGCAGCTGCCCCAGGAATCTCTGAGTGTGTTTCCCCCCTACAGCTCACCTGTCCTCTATCTGGAGGGTGTCAGGACATGGGGGAGGTAAACCTCTCCCTCTGCAGGTTCTCATTGGGGACCTCCCCCCAAGGTTCCCACAGTAACCCCCATGGTGTGTGCATCTTGTTGAGTGCAGGATCCTTGCACGGGCAGGGAAAGGCTGTGCAGCAACTCTGGGCTCAGGATTCTAGTGGGGGAGAGAGGCTGAGACATTCCTAGCAAGATCCTTCCTTGTTCCCTTGCTTGCTCCCTTCCCAGCTCACTTGCTTCCTGACTTCTTTACTTAATGTGCTTGGGTTTGGGGTTTTTTTTCATCTTCTCTAGATGTTCAGCTTCCAGATTGAAACTCATCCTCTTCAGCCTGTTCCCCATACTCGTGTGGCTTCCCAAGTATAAAATCAAGGACTACATTTTGCCTGATGTTCTCGGCGGGGTCAGTGCGGGGACAATTCAAGTGCCACAAGGTGAGATGTGATGAATTTGATGAATTTCTGGGTCACTTTGCCAGCTCCAGTAAAGGTCTGCAGGTGACAGCTGATGTCCAGTCTGGGGCAGTGGGTGCATAAACCCAAAAGGTAAAAGATAAATATGAAAATATAAACTCTACCTCTGATCTGGTTGCCCCTATATATCCTGTGGTGCCCTTCCCTGCCCTCTTTGGCTTCTCCTGCCCAGGGGCTGCAGCCTGTGCTGGTCACAGCATCTTCTTGGAGCTGATGTGTGAGCAGGGCAGGGTGCTGGTGCCAGCTGCACAGAGATGGGTGACAAACGTTTCTGTTTCCCAGGGATGGCCTTTGCCCTGTTGGCCAACCTGCCTCCTGTCAACGGGCTCTACTCCTCCTTCTTCCCCCTGCTGACATACCTCTTCCTCGGTGGCATCCATCAGATGGTGCCAGGTAAGAGCAATTCTCTGCACAAGGCAGTCAGGTACTGGCAGGGAGTACTCAGTGTGCCCCTGGATGGAGGTATTTGGGGGTGTTTGGTCCAACAGGGGGTTGAGGGATCCCTGGTTCTGGCTGCACAGGAGGTTCTCACCCCAGTGAATTGCTGCAGTGTCCCTCCACGGGGCTGCCTGGGATGATGGCTTGGGTGACTTGGCCAGGACAGTCTAACCCATCCAAACGCCTTCCAGGGACAGGATGCTCTCTAGAGAAAGCTCCTGACATCACTGTGTTGTGCTCTAGGTACTTTTGCAGTCGTCAGCATTATTGTTGGCAACGTCTGCAATGAGCTGGCTCCAGAGTCAGACTTCCAGTACTTCAACCACAGCACCAATGAGACCAGAGTCAACACCACAGCCCTGGAAGCAGCCAGGCTGGAGATCTCAGCCACGTTAGCCTGCCTGACAGCCATCATACAAGTAAGGACTGCCTGCACCACATCTGCTGTGTCCCCTGGCCAGAGCTGACCCACGGGGAGCCAGCCCAGCTCTCTCCCAGGAGCAGAGCTGGTGGCAGCAGATGCCAGAAGAGTCTCCACTCCAAGTTGGGTGATGCCTCGGAATGGAGGTTTTGGAGGGGGGGAATCCCACCCCAGCCTTGGTGTGAAATTCTCCAAACTGGCCCAGGGTGAAGCCAGCTCCCAGGGCAGACTCACAGGCAGTGGTGACAGCCCAGCAGGCTGCAGCTCTCCTTTCCCCATCCATCCCTGCTCCAGGAGAAGCTGCAGCACTCCTTTCCCCATCCATCCCTGCTCCAGGAGAAGCTGCAGCTCTCCTTTCCCCATCCCTGCTCCAGGACAGGCTGTCCATCCCAGGGCTGGGTGGCAGGAACCTGTCCCCTCTCCTGGCAGAGCCACACCATGGGCACGCTGGGGCTCTGCTCCTCACCCTTTTCCAGCTGCCAAGCTTCTAATAACCCTCTGTCTGTCTTCCTTTAGCTCTGCCTGGGATTCCTGCAGTTTGGCTTTGTTGCTATCTACCTCTCAGAGTCTTTCATCAGGGGCTTCATGACAGCAGCAGGGCTGCAGATCCTCATCTCCGTGCTCAAGTACGTCTTCGGCTTGAGAGTCCCGTCTTACACCGGGCCCTTAGCTATTGTCTATGTAAGTGGGTGCTCTGCACAGGGCTCTGCCCTGCACCTCCCCCCCCAGGGACCACCCCACCCCATCACTGCCACCCATGCAAGGGCAAAAGGGCTGGGAGAGAAGGAGACAGGGGAGGGAGGGGGAATAGAATCACAGAATCGTAGAATTGTGGAATTTTCAGGGCTGGAAGGGACCTTTAAGATCATCTCGTTCCAAGCCCGCTGCCATGGGCAGGGACACCTCCCACTGGATCAGGTTCATCCTGGCTCATCCTGCACCACACCAGCTGCTGCCATTTCAGTTCCTATCTGAGCCTTTGCCTGCTGGTCTCCAATGAGGAATAATGGAATGGGTCTGGGATCCGGGGAGAATACCAACTGTGCTGCTGTCCAGCAGGAGTCTGGCACAATTGTTAGCAAGAGAAACTTTTCCTATGAGCAGCTTTACCCATTCCTGAGCTCTCCTGCATCCCCCACAGATGCATCCCCCATGGATAGAACTGCATCTAACTGGGTGGTTGCTGATCTCAGCACCCTAGTTCCCAGCCCTCCTCTCACCCTACAGAGCCCTCATCCCATCTCAGGGTGTTTGCAGTTGGTTATGGTAACAAGTGGTGTCCATTGTGCTGTTCACATTGTTCAGAGGTTCTGGTTCCCCACGACACCTTCTGCTCTTCTCTCCCCTTTAGACATTCATTGATATTTGTCAAGGTTTGCCCAAGACCAACTTGGCCTCCCTGGTCTATGCCTTGGTCAGTGCTCTGCTCCTGATCGTTGTCAAGGAGCTCAACCTCAAGTACATGAAAAAGATCCGGGTGCCCATCCCCATGGAGATCATCATTGTAAGTGATGCATGAACCACCCCTTGGACCTTCCAGGAGACAGCCCCCCCCCTCATCTTACAGCCCTGGGACACCCACTTCTGCTCAGAGAGGGCCCATCGTGTAAAGCATCTATACAGTCAATATGATGTGTCCCCCCCCACAGCTTGGGGTCAGGAATTGGGCCATCCTCATGGGGGAGACCTCTGACATCCAGCTCATCCCTGCTGGACACCCCCTGCATCCTGGTGATGCTCAGGATGGGGAATATAACTCATTCTGGGGAGGTTCTCTCCTTTCCTTGCCCTAATCTGTCACTCATTTTCTACAGCCTCAGGAGCACAGTGAGCTTGATGCTTCTGATCCAGCTCCTGCTCCCTCTGCTCACTGCTCTTCCATTCTCTGCACTTCCAGGTCATAGTTGCAACTGCAATCTCCGGCAGCTTCCACATGCCTGAGAAGTATGGCATGCCAGTAGTAGGGAAGATCAGCATGGGGTAAGTTCATGTGCAGGTCTGACTCAACTTCCAGATCATTTTCCTTCCTCCAGTTCCCTCCTGCAGCCTGGAAAAGCCGTCGCTCTTCCCTGCTGGGTGACACTCCCCTTGCTGCACCCCGTTGCACAACCACCACCATCCCACTCCAGCTCCCCGCAGTGTAGACACAACTTCTCTCATTCCCCAACACCCACCCAAGCTCCTCACCCACTTCACCAGCCCCTGGGACACCAGTGTCACAACTGCTTCCCACCCTTCCTCCTCTGAGTCCAGGTTCCCTGCTCCCACCCTGCCCCTGGTGACCAAGTGGAAGGACATGATGGGCACTGCCTTCTCGCTCGCCATCGTGGGCTACGTGATCAACCTGGCCATGGGGAGGACCCTGGCAGCCAAGCATGGCTATGATGTGGACCCCAACCAGGTAATGCTGGGAGGATGCAGCCAAGGACCGTCCCCTTTGCTCTCAGGCGTGAAGGGAAAAACCTCAGGGCATGAATGGGAAGCTTTGAAACGTCCTCTGCTCGAAACAGAGCTGCTGGTTCCAGGCACGCAGCATCCCAGGGCAGCTTGCCATGGGAGGGTTGGAAGGATGTGGCTGCTCCACCTCCCACGGGCTGCAGAGAGCCTGGAAAAGGGAAGTGAGCCTTAGGATGGGCTCTGCTTTGCCCTCCCTCCAGAGCTGGGGCTTCAGCCCAGAGCACTGGGCACAGGCTGCATTATTTGTGAGAGCACAAGGAGGCACATGGAGTTCTCACTGAGCAGGGAAAGACCTGGATTCCTGGTGTGTCACCTAGATACTGTGAGAGGCAGGACATTAAATAATCCTCTTCTGTCATCACTGGCACGGTGGCAGCTTTCAATAACAGCCACACATACCACATGGAGCCCTGCCCTTAGTGTGTCAACAGATGACAACGTGTTTATGTGGAATTGTGCTTCCAGGTTTCCCTGCTACACCAGAGCCCATCCCAGCTCTTAATGGAAGGAAAGGGTCTGGGACACACTCCAAGGAACCCAGGTCCCTTCCCTGCTCTCCTCCCTGGCAGCTCACCTGCAGTGGCAGGGCAGGATGGCCACCTCTCCTTCCTGGTGACCCTGTTCCCACATCTCCACAGGAAATGTTGGCGTTGGGCTGCAGCAACTTCTTTGGATCCTTCTTCAAAATCCACGTGATCTGCTGTGCCCTCTCCGTCACTCTGGCTGTGGATGGGGCAGGAGCAAAATCACAAGTTAGTATCTCCTCCTCTCTTCCCTGTGTGACCCTACTTGACCACACTTGCCAGGCTGACATCCCTGCTGGAGGTCTGGAGAAGCTCCTTACACCAGTGCTTCAGGTTCCTGTTGTTAGAGCAGAATTCCCCCATCCTCATTGTGTTCCCGGGATGGTTCTTTGGATTGCTGACAGATGGAGGGCTATAAACCTGCATTCCCAGTCTGGCTCCCCTGACTGAGCAGAGCTCCCACACGAAGGGATTTTGGGGTTCTCTGTCAGATCTGCAAGGTCCCAGCCTGTTTCTCAGAGGCAGTCATCAGCTGCCACCAATCCTGCAGGGACCTCTTGTGCTGCTGGCTGGAGCAGGAAAGACCCCGAGGGGGTTTAGGGAGACCTTGGTGTTTGGTGGAGCCATTTCTTTGGGTTTGTTTGGGTTTTTTTTGCAGGTGGCAAGTTTTTTCGTGGCCTTGGTGGTCATGGTGACCATGCTGGCCCTGGGGATCTACCTGGAACCTCTTCCAAAGGTAAGACAAACATCTGTGCAAACAGCAGGGCCATTGCGCCACCGACTCCACGCCCAACCCCGGCCACAGCTTTGCTCCAAAAAAACCCTGATGCAAACCCCTGCACAGCACAGTTTGATCCTCACCTGGGGTCCTGCCTGCACCCAGCCTCTGGAAATGGGAATAGCCTAAATTATCACCCTCAGCCCCAAGTGAGACCTTTGTGAGCATCACCCTGGTGCTAACGGGCCCGAGGCAGGCGGACCCAAACATCTGCTGGAAAACGGGGCACATCCTGGCTGACCCCATCCCCATCTCCCCCACCCACAGTCTGTCCTGGGAGCCCTCATTGCTGTGAACCTGAAGAACTCCCTGAAGCAGCTGGCAGACCCCTTCTACCTGTGGAAGAAGAGCAAGCTGGACTGCGTGAGTGCTGGGGACAGGGGGAGGCAGCTCAGCCCCAGGCTGGGAGGGGGGGGGGGGCAGAACAGGATTTTGGGGNTGGGAGGGGGGGGGGAGCAGAACAGGATTTTGGGGAGCAGGAGAGCAGTGAGTGTCCCCTACAGAGGGTGGGCTTCACTTTCTTGGGGTGCTCCATCTCCCAACCCCTCGCTGAGGAGGTCCAGAGCAGAGGTGCAGCTTTTCCTGCCCAGCTGAGCACTCTCCTGCTCAG
The DNA here is from genome assembly GCA_038090715.1 of Florisuga fusca. Lineage (NCBI taxonomy): Eukaryota > Metazoa > Chordata > Aves > Apodiformes > Trochilidae > Florisuga > Florisuga fusca. Next base: position 2,030,209 of record JAAWXA010000047.1, on the reverse strand, counting down.
TGCATGTATCAGAGAGGTCTGAACTATTACCTGCTCTGTTCAAATGCCAATCACCTGCAGGAGCCTGTTTGCCCAGAACTAGCCAAACCGGCCCTGCTCAATATCTAGGAGTCATGACTTAAAAACTCACACAATAGCCCTCCAGGGTGAGGAGAGCCCTTCAGAGTGATAAGGACTCCAGGCACTGGTTGATGTATAAACCCAGGCAGGGGGTGCGGGGGAGTGAGAACGGAATTTGGAAATGTCTGACATAAAAAGACAGTGTTTGAACAGGACTCCCAGGGCTGAGTGGTGTGTGTGGACACAGAGCCAATATCCTGTCAGGTCCCCACAAGCTGCCTCCTTGCAGGAATCAGGAGCCCAACGGGCCTGACCTGAGCCATCAGGAGCTCTCCTAAAATACTCTTCAAAGAGGTCTGGAGAAGAGATGGGTTAGCAGTCCAGGGGTGTCACCATGATGTGAAGGCACCACAGGGCATGAGCTACAAAAAAATGGTCCATGCTGAGGATGGAGCTCAGCCAGGAAGAACCAGCAGAGAGGGAAAGACACTGATGGGAAGATGTGAGCAGCTGTCAGGAATAGTTCATGGTGCTTTCAGCCCATCCCTGAATGGGTTCTGCTGGTGCCTGGTGAGTGGGATGGAGGGTCTGGGTCAGCTCTGGAAGTTGATGTCGGGGCAGGTGAAGTCACTGCCCATTTCAGGGCTCAGAGAAGGGAGCACAGGACAGCCCCGTGGGGTCTGCAGCCCCCAGCCCCAGGTCCAGGCAGTGGATTGAGTGGAGATGCATGGACACCTTGCCTGCAGTGACCACAGAGAGGTGAAGGGCTCTCAGAAACCTCTCTGGTGTGATTCATCAGTGCCATGAGGCACAGACCCATTGCCCAGCTGTGATGTTTCCACTGAGCTGCTGGAACACCACCAGCAACCACCAGGAGCAGGGAGTGTGGAGACCAGGAGGATGCCAGTGGAGTGAACTGCATCCCCCTGACCTTAATCTCCCTGGAATTTGAACCAGATTCAGCATCCTGTCCCAAAATGGGAACACCATCCATGGGTGATGTCAGGCCATGGGTGTTGATTACCCCACATCTGGTTGTGTTTCAGCACCACAGGGATCATTCCACAGACACAGCCTCAAGTCTGGATGAGGGGAAGCCCTTCCTTGCCATTTAGAAATTAAGATGCTGAAGTCATCAAAGTCACCCTGGTTTGTCCAAGGTCAAAGTTAGGTTTTATGAGTCTTGCCAATAAGATTCTAATAACCTGATAACAATTCTCAAAGGGCATGTTTATGTGCTGAGGCAGGATTCAGCTCAGATGGAGGGAGATGCTCGAGTGCTATTATAATAAAAATGCCAAATGATGGAGCAGGTTCCCTGTGCTCTGTCATCAAACCTCCTCCGTGCTCAGGACATTTATACTAGGTGCTCAGATGGTTTTCTGATAGATGCTCATTCCCATCTGAAGGGCTCCAACTGACAGCAAGGGCTTTCTTGGGGCTGGGAGCAATCCCTGAGCAGCAGATGGTCTGACCTGCAGGAGCCTTTTCAGACGGGCTGATGATGCTTTCTGAAGGGACTGAGTGGTGGGAGTGTTCATTCAGCTGTGAAGAAAGGCACTGGCTGCTTTTATAGCTGAAAAACTGGGGCTGCTGGCAAGCTTCCCAGCAGTGGTGTTTCACACCAAAGCATGCACTAAACTGTATCATTAGAATAGCTGCAGAACTCAAGCCTCAGCCTTTTGATCCTCAGCCGTGTAGTTCTTTCGGGTCCAGAACCTCAGCACAGAGCCACCTGCCATCCATCACTCTGCTCCAGCCCACAGCAGAGTAAGATGACCTGGCAAGTCTCTTCTCTTTCTGCAGTTGGTCTGGCTGGTGAGCTTCCTGTCTGCTTTCCTCCTGAGCCTTCCCTACGGAGTGGCAGTGGGCGTGGGATTCTCCGTGCTGGTCGTGGTTTTCCATACCCAGTTGTAAGTACAGCTCCCCAGACAACAAACCAAATGAGAAAGGGAAATCTCCCAGTGGCAGAAGAAAGGGACAAGATGATTTTTATACCCGACCTCTGGCCTGTGTGTTGAAGGAACGCAGAGCAGGAGCCTGGGGGAGTGCAGGTGTCCTCCCCGGAATGTGCAAACAGGACTGGCAGGAGCTAATTTACTGCCTGCATTCCCACTCCTGCAGCCTTCTGCACATCCCAAGGCAGGGGGAAGGCTGAAGGTATTTACTGCAGCAGGAAAAGCTTACTTGCATAGTTCCCAGCAGAAAAATCCTGCTCATGAGGAGCCTTGTCTATGTGCAGAGACAGCGGGAAGGTTACACATCATTTTTTAATCCATCAAAGCCTTTTATTAATATTTCCCAGCCTGGGATCTCAACCTGTTGACTCCATTTTGCCTCGTGGACACTGCAGGGATGAAATCTTAAAGCAGATTTTCATATCCTGGTATGGAACGTGAAGCAAAGCAGTTTTCTTCCCCTGTTAACATTCACTCTACCTCTGCTCTCTTTCCCCCCAGCCGTAACGGCTCTGCCCTGGGCCAAGTAACTTCCACTGACATCTACAAAAACCCTAAAGCCTACAGCAAGGTAAGAAGCAGCTAAAACACCCTCAGAGAAAGCTCTTCTTTGACCCTGAAAACCCAAATCCAAGTCTCTTTGTTGCTTTTTTCAGGGGTGGCAGGAGAGCTGCTGTTCAGTGTGACCTCCCCAAGCTCCCAGCCACCCCACGCAGCCCCTGTCACGCCTGCTTTGAGCTCTTGTCTCTCCTCTTGCAGGTTCATGAACTTAATGGGATTAAAATTGTGACCTACTGCTCACCACTGTATTTTGCCAACTCAGAGATATTTCGCCAGAAGATCATAGCCAAGGTGAGTGATGCTCTAATGCAGTTCTGCTTGCAGCCACTCCTCAACAGCCCTTGCTCTCTCCTGTATTGCCACGTGGGGACAATTAAGCCCAGAATGATGACAAAAGATGGTCACATCCATCCTCTGTTCTTCCATCCTTTTCTCCCTGATCTTCCAGATCATTTGTAGATCTCATTTTAGAGGCTGTGCCTTAATCCTGGCAAGTATCCTCCTCCAAGCTCTGCCAGAGCAGTCGTCCTGCAGGTACCCTGAGTGATTGGAGATGTTGTCTGGTTGTCATTAGGGACACCTCAGTCTGGCTGGGAAATAGCAGGAAAGAAATCACAGCCTCTGAATAGACTTTTTCAAAGAAAACTCTCTTTTCCACAGACCGGGGTGGATCCTGGCAAAGTGTACTTGGCCAGGAAGAAATATGTGAAAAGGCAGGAGAAGGGGACAGCACAACCACCAACCCAGCTGCCAAAATTCTTACTGAGGCAGAACAAGGTAATGCAGTTGGAGTTCCTGTGAATAAGATGAATAAGAGCCCAAGTCCCCAACAAACAGCTTCTCTTCACACAGAATTTTCTTCCTAGACACATTTACCACCTCTTGCCCAGCTCCATCCCTCCCAAGAGCCAAAGCCTTAAGATGCAGGAGAACAGGAAAAGGCTGGGAGCATGAAAGCCATAAAGGTGGCTAGAATAAAAACATAATGGAACAATTGAACAGTTTTCTGGGAACTGGGCTTGCCCTCTTTCTCTAAGGATGCATCTGTGTCAGTATTTCAGTTCAAAAGTGCCCTTTTGAAGCACGTTTCCCAGTTGTTTCAGCTCTGCTTGGTTTGCACTGCTGAGCAGTCTTGAAGCATCTGAACAAACCAACCTAACACCCTCTAACCCCAAGTGACACCCAGTCTAGCACCAGGCTGGAGTTAGTCCAGATTAAATCCCTTTGTGCCACTGAAGACTTCAGGTGCATTCAGGGGGCAGGATCTCCCCTTGTGCCCTGCCCTGTCTGTGCATTTCTGCTTTGTTGTAGACTTTATCTCTGCAAGAGCTCCAGAAGGACTTTGAAAGCACCTCTCCAACAGACACCAACAACAACCAGACGACTGCTAATGGTGCCACCATCTCCTACGTCACATTCCACCCGCCTGCCAGTGGTGCTGAGCAAGTGCACAGCCCCAGGGAGCTGGGCAGCACCACGACTCTGCAGGGAAGCACTTTCAGTGTGATGCCTACAGCAGATGTGGACCCCATGGTGACAGCACCACCCTATATCAGCTTCCACACCATCATCCTGGACATGAGTGGAGTCTGTTTTGTCGACCTCATGGGCACAAAAGCCCTGGGCAAGGTTAGTTCTTGCCAAGCAACACAGCACCCAGGTATCTTCTACTCTCCTCCCAGCTCAGATAAAGGTGTTCACCCTCCTCAATAGGTTTGTGTGGTTTTCTCCTTCAGCATCCCCCCAGGACGTGTGTAAAGCCAGGGATGAAAGACTTTACCTCTCAACACAAACCTGGAGCAGCAGAGTTATTAATCCTTTCTCTCCCCTCTCATCTCTTCTAGCTGTGTTCCAGTTATCAGAAGATTGGGATTCAAGTGTTCTTGGCAAATGTGCATGGTAAGAATCCATGAAGAACACCTTTCCATGTGACCTTCCCCCATTTATGTGCTCCTGACAGACAGGAGATCTTTTTTTGTGTTCTTTCTGCAAACTGTGCTCGCCGTCAGTTTTTTGTTAGCCCAAGCCAGAACACATGAAAGAAGAGAAGAGAGGAGAGGAAGGGGAAACACTGTTTTCTGTGTGTGAAAATGAACTTAATGGGATTAAAATTGTGACCTACTGCTCACCACTGTATTTTGCCCACTCAGAGATGGACAGGACAGGCAGCTGGCAGGACATTGGGAAGTTACCTGATTGGAACATCTCCACATTTAGCATGGAGAAAAAATAGATCCCACATTTCTGCAGCCAGCCTGCCTCTTCCCTGTGCATCCCAGCCTTGGCTCAGCTCAGAGGACCACTGCCAGCCACGTGCACTTCCAAGAGCTTCCTTCTTTGGTTTCCTTCTTGTTCATCTGCTTTTCCTTTCTTCAGCCCAGGTGTACAATGACATCAGCACAGGTGGAGTTTTTGAGGAAGGAGGCCTGGACCCAAGTCACATCTTCCTGACCATCCATGATGCTGTTTTGTTTGCACTGGCAAACATCAAAGAAGTTGCCCACCCCCCCATCTTAGAAGAGGTAAATTTGCTCCCCAGCCTTTCTCCAGCTCACAGCACTGCTCTGGGAGGTTTGCACACAACAAAATACTGCACCTAATAACATCTCAAGTGGTAAAGGTCTAAAGGCAACAAAACATGTCACCTCCTAGGTCTCAAATACAGGCCAAGTACCTTCTGACTGAATTGACTGCAGTGGGAATGCAGGAGGGTAAATGTCTGCTGCAAGGCTCTGCCTGTGAGGTGAATGCTGTTCCAGCACTGTGCCCTCAGTTTGGGCTTGGCTGGAACGTGCAGCTGCACACCCAGGCAGAATTTGTCCCTCAGAAATAAAGGCAAAGCACGTGTCTGTCCTTGGATAGCTCCAGCATCCATGGTGGGAAAAGGCCAAGGCAGGAATGTGGCACAGGCTGACAACAGAGTCAGACAGACAGTTTCCCCAGACAGGGGTTGGTTTATTGCCTGGTGATTGGGGTAAGAACGAGGGCAGTGTCAGCCCATTATCTCATGAAAATAAGTCAAGTTATCTCATATCTTGGCAGAGAGCTATGGAAATGCCAGCTCAGTCAGAGGAGATCAACAACTGGAGTAGGATTCCTTCTATGCCCTTTCTTCCTGGGCATTTCCCTTTGAGCACGTGTGGAATTTTAAGCCTGGGCTAGCAATTTTTTTGGACATTCTTTCCAACCCCTGCACGCTGCTAAATGTGTGGAATTGATTCTTTTCTGCACAGAGGCCAAACCAGACGGAACTCTCCATCTATGATGAGTCTGTGGACGAGAGCACTGCAGAGTTCAAGAACTTGGAGGAGGTTAGTCCTAGTGCCACTTCTTCAGCTGTGGACAAAAAGTGGAAATGAGGAGTTGTGTTTGGGATTGATGAGGTGGGAAGCCTCCTGTGCCACTGCCAGGGAAACTGCTTAGCAACAGTAAAGCTTTGAGTCCTTAGTTGCAAAAGTAATTTGAAATCCCTGTTCTGAGGAGCTCTGGTGGGCACCTGGATGAAGTAGGAGGCAGGTTGGCCCATGGGGAACCCTTTCATCTGAGCCACATAGCTCAGGTTCACACTCAGACCTGTGCTCTCCACACACTGGGGTGAAGCTGGACATCCAGGTTTCTTTCAAGCCCCAAAGAAGGGTCAGTGGTCAAGTTTTATCAACCCAGACTTTGTTAATGCTGAAATGATCTGCACCCCCTGAAGCCAGGTCCCTGGGAGGAGAGACCATCCCCAGCCACGCCTGGATGGGAGGGCTGGAGTTCCTGGTGGTTTCTCTGTGTGACTGGATGATTGCTGGGTTTGTGCCATGGCACCAGCCCTAACCCAGTGTGCCTTGTGTGCCCCTTTAGGAGATGTTTGGGAGCATGTTCCACTCAGAGACCCAGACTGCTCTGTGAGTGCTGAGGGAGCAGCAGCGTGCAGGCAAATCCTCCTGAACAGCCTCCTCCTCCTCATCCCTTCATGAAGAACTCCACTTCTGCCAGGGGATACAACAAATCTCCAAAGCAAGAGGCCATCCCACCTCTTGAACTGATGAAATGCTCCCTCCTTCCTGCTCTGCTTCTGGAATTGAGCAATGGACTCTGGAGCAGGCAGCAGCAGCCTAGGGAAGCAGGGACTGGGGGAATGCCATCCCATTAGTTACAGGAGAGAAGGGAGTTCATCTGAAGGCAGGTGCCCCCCCCCACGGGACAATCACTCACTCTTGCCAAGTGCTCTCCTTTGTCCCACACAATCTCCCCCTTCTGCACACACTGGCATTAGGTAATTTGGGCACACACACACACACACCCTTCTTTCTCTTCTTTCTTTTCCCTCCTCTCTCTTTCCCTGATGCAGTGAAACACCAGCCAACATTTTGAGCCATTCAGGGCTTGGATCCATGAGCAAAATCGACCCCTGGAGGGTGCAGCCAGGTGGCTCTGCAAGGGAACATTGCTCTGAGATGTGCACTGACCTTTGGGGTGTCTGCACCCCCCGATGTCCCTGCGTCTCCCTGTAGCACCCCCTCTGCCTCCCCTGTCACCCAGCACCCCAGAAACCACTGCCTCCACCCAGTGCTGTGTTCCTGATATCCCAAAGCCCTTGGCTCTCTGTCTCAGCAGGGCTACTTTCTGGATTGCATTATTTGTATTATTATTATTATTATTATTAATAGGACTAATCTGTAACCAGAAATCAGAATTCCTTTCTCCTGTGTGCCACAGGCACACGCTGCCCTGCCTGCCCAGTGGGTTGAGTGGGTTTCAGGAGAGCCAGGGTGCAGTTCAAATCCCCCCTGCAGTTTTTCAGGGACGTTTCTGCACTTCAAATCAGGCTCTCAGACTACAAACAGCATCAAAGTATTCACCCCAAGGGTGTTCTGACTCTTCCCATCTTCTTGTTGACTGGAGCAACTAAAAGATTTAGGCCAGAACACAGATGAGTGCTTTGGGGAAAGAGGGTTTTGGTTTGGTTTTTTTTTTCCCAAATTATTTTGATCACAAGTAGCAAATTCAGGGACAAGGAAGGGAGCCCCTTCTGCACACTTTCCATGATGCCATCAGTTCAGAGCAGTAAAACTGAACCTGGAGTGTACTTTGTGTCTGAACAGCCCAAGTGACCCCCTGTGCTGGGCAGGGCTTCTGATGACAAGTTCTCAGATGGTCACTTGTGCAGCAAGAGACAGATCTGGCACAGTATGTGATATTTCCATAGCAATGTTTGATGATTTTTTGTGAAAATTCACCACAGACTGATGCTACCAAGGACCATCTACCTCTCAGGCAACCGAGCCTGCCTCACTAACCCAGAGACAGACAGCTGAGATCTTAATCATTTCTAAAACTCTGACACTCTTTTATATTTGAGTGATGCTAATAGCAACTGCTATTTTCGTTTCCTTTCCTGCTGCCTTCCCTTCTCACCCAGCGTTGACGTTGTGACAGCAATGACAAGATGACAATATAAAGCCTGAAAAATCCAAGTGTAAGACAAGGGTTAAAGGGACCCTTCTTTCTTCAGTGCATTTCAACTTCAAATATGGCTTTTATTTAAGGTGATAAAAAATTTAAGATAAAGGCACACACTGGTATGTCTTCAGCTGCAATGGAAACAGTTTCCTTTGTCTGAATTTCAAGTCTTCCTACAAAGCATTTCCAGCACTGGGATAAAACACAGGAATCACCAAGAACAACTGAACAGTAATGGAAGTAAAACTGGACAGTCTGTTACCTTTCCATTAAAAATAAAGAGTGGTCTTAATAATGCAAGAAAATTATATTTTAAAAAGTTATTTCTATTTTATTACTCTAAGATATTAAAAATATTAGCAAGCTTTAATGTACAGTCTGGAAGTACAAATCCATCACTGAGCTGACTCACTAGCAGATTGCTAGAAGGCTTTCTGGGCAAAGTGGAGCTTTCCTACAGCTCCCAGATGTCTCATTTTTAAGGAAAATAGAGCTTCAGGAACCATTCTAGCGACAACCATTAAAGAAAACAACACCAGGACCGTGGCAGTTTGGTTCTATCTAACACCTCATTAACTAAGTCACCATTCCTCTACCTCAGCTTCTGATTATGTGGTGCAGCAGAGAGCAATAAAACCAAAGGAGTTTAGTTAGTTTCCAAAAAGTAAAACCCACTAACTACTTGTTATTTTAATTTTAGACAGCAGTGATTTTCCCAGAACCATGTATAGCTTGTTCTATAATGTCAAATCAAGAGGTTCATTCTTAAAAGTTATCTTTGAGGGTGATTCCTCATGGTCCTTTGTTACTGCCCAAGTGCTCCTTTTACGTGCTCGTTTGACAAAAGCAAAACAAGAAAACTGGTGCAATGGAAGAAGAAATTACCCTGCTAATCAATATTTCTGTATCTCCGAGGAGGCATCACCATAAATGAGGACAATTCCCATTTCCAGTTCTTCATTCGGGGTTAATTACAAGGGGCTGAGCCCCCAGTCTCCAGGCCTGACATGCCAAGCAGAGGGAGTCTCAGAGCAACAGACCATGTATAAAAAATAGATTGTATTTCTGAAGTTTCTCCGAGCACAATGGATAGGATGCCAAGAGAGGCAACTTGAAAGCAGCAGCAGTGACTCTGTGCTCGGGGATTCTGATGGCCCAGGGAGGAAAACCTCATTTCTGCAGCCAATGGGCCAATTCTGGCAACAAATATAAAAGCTCAGCAGGCAAAGCAGAGTGCTGGGGACACAGACTGAGCAGTTCAAAACCTTCATTTCCAAACCAGAGATTTAGGGACGCTCAGATTTGAGTCTGGGGCACTGAAGTTTTGATTTCCAGCGTCTTTTGACTGCTCCTGAATTAACAGTGGTGTTGAGGTGTAATGGCTCTGAAGCTTTGATAAATGCACAATGTATAACCAGCTCAGAAACGATTGTAATTTATTTAATTTAATATTGGTTTCATTCTTTTTGATAATAAACACTGTGTGAACAATCATCTGCTTCTTCTGCTGATCTGGGAGCAGCTCCCACCCCGTATTAACCATCTCAGGGCAGTTTTTTCCAAGGGAAGATGGGATCCATCTTCTCATTTAGTACAAGACGGGTGCAAAGAAGAGAATAATTATTTTTCTACCATGTTCTCTGGTGAAAGCAGGTGAAAGCAACACTTTTTTGTGAGCTGGCAGATTTCAGTCCTGTCAGGAGGGATGGGCAAGGCACAGCCCCATCACCCAATGCCTCAGACCTGCCCCTGGCTGCCCTGCACCTTCCCAACCTGTGTCCCCACTGAACTGGGGGGGTTTATTCCCCAGGGAGCGCCTTTTCCCTCAGGGACTCTCTTTATTTTGGGAGCAGCACGCTGAGGCCCGGCACTCCTAGCAGGCTGCAGGCAAGCCCCAACCCAGAGGGAAGAAAACAGTCTATCAGTGCTCGCTGCTGTGGGCTCCTCAACATCCCCTGGAGCTAAGAAACACGCGGCTTTACATAGAGAGAAGAGCCGGCACCGCACACCCTCCCCACCCGCCGCCATCCCAGCTCTGCCGGGGCGCGGAGCTACAGCTCCCAGCAGCGCTGCCGAGGGGGCGGGACCAAGCCTCCCATTGGCCGCTCTCTGGGTCAGCTGCATTGCGATTGGCTGCCCTATGCGGCAGCTGCGTTACGATTGGCTCTCGGCCACGTCCGTCCGCTCCTCAGGGAGGCCGTGGCGGAGGCGGCCCAAGTGGCGGGGTATGGCGGGCGGGTGCGGGCGGCGGGCGGCGATCGGGGCCGTGTTGCTGGGGCTGGGAACCGCGGTCCTGGCCCTGCTCTCCGCCGTCCTGCTCCGCGCTTACCTCCCGCGCTCCCCGGCCATCCCCCGCCTATGGGCTCGGCGCGGAGGCACCGCCGGCTTCAGCGCCGGCGAGAGGCTGGAGCTGAAGGAAGCGCTGCGAGGTGAGGGGGCCCGGGGCCTACCGGGCCTCCCCGGGGGGCTGCAGCCGCTGTGCCCACCTCAACCCCCGGTTCGGGGCTCTTCGCGGCTCCCCGGTGTCCCGAGCTCCGGTGTGGGCAGGGGGAGAGGCGGCCCCGGGCGGGACGGGGCAGCAGGGGCTGAGGGCGCTTCCTCAGGTGCTTTCCCGCCGGGTGTTTATTCTCCAGATTTCTTCCTGTGGTGATTTGCTTCAGTGTTTCCCACACGCAGGCTTTTGCCAGGCATCTCTTTCTCCACCGGGTAAAATCGGTGATAAATCCGTGTCAGGTTGTTTATTTTGGGTTTGCCCCGGCTGGCTGGGCCGGTGTTGGTGCTGCCCCCCTGCAGGAGGCTCGGGGGATGGGTGAGGTGGGTTGAGGTCCCGTGAGGGTTGGCAGCTTGCAGGAAACCACAATCTGGCATCAAATGATAATCCCTGACTGCTCAAGTAAGGGTTGGGTTCTGTAAATCTCTCAGGTTGCTGCTTTGTAAGATTTCTTGCCCAGCAAATTCTGTTCACACACTTTTTTTTTCTTCTTTTTTTTTGTTATGGGAAAATGCAGGGGTACAAGAGACATTTTTGTGTTTCTTCTTGAATAACGTGACCTCCAAAAGAATCTGTAACCTCCCTTCACGGATGCTCTTAGGAAAGCTGAGGTTGTGACTAAGTTATACCCGTGCTCTCCATGACAGTGACTCAGTGTTGGCAAGCAGCCTTGTCTGACCCTGTTTAAATGACAGAGCAGACTGGAAGGGGCAACAAAAGGGTTGTTTGCTTATATATCTTTCAGTTATGGAGCAGTATGAAAGAAGGTACTGTAACAGTCTTCCCATCACAGCCTGGCTGACTGTTGAAAAAGAACCTTGAGCTGCCAGCTCAGCTGCCACAATAGTTTATGACTCTGTCAAATCAGTTCACCCTAGCAAAATGCAACTGCTTCTGGACAGCAGCATTTCTAAAGACATCATGCAGCACTTCAGGATGAAAAACAGGAGTGGAGAAATAGCTTGGCTGAAACCAGAAGGAAATACTGGTGTGTGCTGCATGCACACAGCTCTGCTGAAGTACCATCAGTCTTTTTTGACTCTTTAAGGAAATACTGTTTAAAGCCTGGACAATATTAAGGACCATAAATATTACCTCCCCCAGGGAAATGCAGTCCCAAGTATTGTCTGACTGATTTCAGTGCTGACTGACTCCTGTTTTGTATTTTGTTGAAGGTGCAATCAAAATCCCAACTGTTTCCATATCTCCAGAGGACTTGAATACAACTGCCATGGCAGAATTTGGGAATTACATTCAGGAAGGTACTAAACTTTCATTCTTAGCAATCTCTGCTGATCAGTTTTATATTTTTAGTTGAAGAGAGCATATATTGTTCTTCAGGGTGTTGGAACAGATTTTTAGTTTGTTTTTCACTCAAGAAGGGACTGGCAATAAGTGTGTTACCTAAGGCACCTCCACAGCACTGGCCCGAGCTAGGACAGGGAAGGTTCAAATCTCTTTTTGTACTGGTGGTTTTTGTTCATTGGGTTGGTTATATGACCTGGGCACTGGGGAAAAAAAAAAAAAAAGAAAAAAAAAAAGAGGAAGACTGTCCCTGCTTCGGGCTACTTTTTTGGCAGCCCCATTATTGCTGCCTGCAAAACTGCTGCTCAGTTCCTGGATTTGTTTTGGGGAGTCTTAAACAGAGTGAGATGGATTGGTAGAAGTGTGAGAACAAAGCTATGAATCTGCTTCCTAAAGCAAGTTTGTTGTGGTCAGTCTTATTTCTTATCTCCCCTTGAAGCTAAACAAGTGGAGTGTGTAATGATGAAATTGGACATTATTGTTAATTTTTCCTTTTCATCTGTTTTTAATTTGTTTCCTAACAGTCTTCCCGGCTGTATTTTCTTCAAAGTTCATTCAACATGAAATTGTTGGGAAATACAGCCACCTCTTTACTGTTCAGGGTTCTAACCCTGAAATGATGCCCTATATGCTGCTTGCACACATGGATGTTGTGCCTGCTTCCCCAGAGGGTTGGGATTTCCCTCCTTTCTCAGCTGCAGAGCACGAAGGTTTCATCTATGGACGAGGAGCACTGGATAACAAAAACTCTGCCATAGTACGTGGTCTTGGTAATATCACTTCAAAGCCCAGAAAAGGCAGATTGGAGGAATCAAACCTCTGGAAATTTACAATATTGCTTCCCTTCCCCCAGGGTGTTAATGATAAATTCCTAAGCCTTGCAGTTTTCTCCCAACTTTTCCTAGAGTTGGCTTTTGTTGCTGAGGAAAGCAGAGTTAATGCTCTTAGATAAAGAAAAAAGATACAGGAAAACATATTCACAGCCACAGATGTATTTGATTAAATGCCATATTTAAATTTCATGTCAAATGCTGTGGCTTAAATCAGGGATAGATCTTTTGCTGTTTCCCAGGTGTCATACAGGCATTCAAAGCCAAACGTGGCTCTTTGAAAGGGCTTGAGTTTCAAAATAAATTGTGCTTATTTAACATAATCAAATAACCTTTTGTCATTTGTTATCTGGTCTGGCAGAGCTGTTGTACAAAATACTTTTGGGAGGAAATAGAGTACAAAAAAGATTGATCTGTGAAGGATTCTCATTTGGGAAAAGGTTGATGGAAAAATTAAGATGGAGATTAACTTGCAAGGATTACTCCCATGACAGCCTTGTTTTTAAATTCAAACAGATGTTTAGCAAACCAGTGGCACAGATGTTGCAGCTGCTTATTTGTGGCATAGGCCAGACTGAGAAAGTTTTTTCAGGTTGCTTAATCATCAATTTCTAAGCCTTGCAGCTTAAAACTTTGGTGCTTCCTCCTGAGAACTGCACAACGAACTCTCCAAACAGAGAGGACAAACCAGCAGCTTCAGTGAACAAGGCAAAACGGGTGCTGACAAGGCAAAGGTGATAGAGTTTCTGCTGAAATGTGAAAAATTAACTAGCTTAAAATGAAAAAAAAAACAAAACAAAACAGGTGAGATGGAAAAATACAGCCACTGGTGGATTTCATTCCTGATTCTTCAGGTGAATCTTGCTCTTACACTTCTGTCACCTTCATGCTTTTTGTACTGCTCATGAAAATCAGTGCATTTGGTAGCTCAAGTCAGAGCACACTGTGTGTAGGACAGGAACTTTACAGTCAATTCCTTGGATAATTGCAGCCCTGTCATGCTCCCTGTGCAGTTTGTCACTGACTGCACCAGGAGCAGGAACAAGCCTGCCCTGTGCCTTGTGTCCATGCACTGACACTGTGCAGCACACCAAGTCTGAGGCATTATTGATCCAGAGTGTTGCAGTGTGTTTTCCAGGGAATGTGAATGTCAGCATTAGGAGCTGGAGAAATAAAAGCACAACTGTGAACAGGACAAAGTTTCCTTGAGGGCTGTGAATATTTCTTTTATATTCCATTAATTTACATTTATTCTCCTTATGAGCACACAAGAATAGAACAATACATTCTGCTTTTTCTTTCTGCAGGGTATTTTGCAAGCACTGGAATTTTTGCTGAGAAGAAATTACAGACCCAGCAGATCTTTCTATATTGGCATTGGACACGATGAAGAGGTATTTTCTTTCATTTCATGAAAACAACTAGTTGTTTGCACTGTTCATGTGTGTAACAAGGCTTAATTTTTAAACATTGTTTAGCTGGAAAGTCTTCCCTGTTTTTCTTGGTTATGTGGGTAGATACTGTGTCAGGCACGTGGTCATAGTTATATATTGGTTGTTTGGCTTCAGGTGACGTTGACAAAGGGTTTGGTGTGATGAGCAAGGAGAAAAGAACACAGTAAGGTGTTAGTTCAGATTCTTTTCTGCATGGAAGGTGCAGCAGGAGTCACATTTTGGAGGATGTAGTACATCAAAAGCTGGCTCAGGATTTACAGGGGTTGCTCAGATTGATCAGGAAGAGAAATGTTCCACTTCTGCTGTGGGGTATGCCCACTAGTGAGCAGTACAAAGAGATGGTTGAGGTGGGTTTGTTTATTAGTTTTGGAAGTGTAAGGACAAATAATTGTTAATATCTTTTCAACGTGACTGATTAACTTGTGGAATTTGTCACTCAGAGATACTGTGTCCAAGAGCTAATGGGATTCAAGGCAGCATTCAGTGATTTATGACTGAGAGCATTCCTTAGGGTTGATATAAATTCATCTGCTATTAGCCCATTAGCATCTCTCCAATGAATTTTGGCAGAAATAATCTTCTGTTGATCTTTTATTGAGTTTATTGCTCCAGACCTGTTCGCTGGGAGATTTCTTGCATTCTCTGCACCACAGCACTGATCACTGTCAACAGCAAAATGTTTTCCAGTATTCTTCCCAGTGGTGTGGCTTCAGCTGAGCAGTTCCTCTGCCTGGATCCCTGCAGGTGTCTGGTCGGAAGGGAGGGATGCAGATTGCAGCTCTCTTGGAAGGCAGAGGAGTGAAACTTTCCTTCCTACTCGACGAGGGGAGCGCAGTGCTGGATGGCATCATTGCAGGAGTGAAGAAGCCAGTAGCTGTGTAAGCAAGGGAGAACCAATTGACCATGATGAACGTGATGCATTTTTCAATAATTAATTTGTGAGAGATCCCTTTGCTGATGTAAATAAAATGTGCTTTCAAGGCATGTGGCAGCATTAGTGTTGCTAAAGCTCCAGCGGTGGTGCAAAGTGCAAGCAAAGGACCTTCAGCCTTTGTTGTCCATCACAGCTGTGCTGACAAGGCAGAATGTTCCACTTACTCACTGCAAGCATGTTAATTACATGCTGCAGGATCTGCTCACTGGAGAAGCAGTCAAGACATCAGTCTTCCAACATTTAAAGATTGCCTTGAGGATTTGTTGTTGCTGCTGCTCTGGTGATTTTCATGCTACTAAAAATAAGAGTTGTTCTTTTTACCTGTGGGCTCTGCATGAGTGCTTGGAGCTGCATTAAGCATTTCTTTCTTTATCCCTGACTAGAATTGCTGTCACAGAAAAGGGTTCCATAACACTGAACTTCACTGTGGAAAAAGATCCGGGACACTCATCCTTTCCTCCTAAGGAGACAAGTATTGGAATTCTTGCAGCAGCCATGTCCAGGTGAGAGCTTTCCTGTCATCTGATGCTGAAGATAGTTCAGCAGACTCTTGAGTTATATGTGGTTTTCTTTTTTCATTCTCCTATTTAGTGTATTTTGCAAGTTTCCCTTTTATATTGGAAATAGAAGTTTGCAGCTTACTTGGAAGGGCAGAAAAGCATTCCCCAGCAAAGGGATGAGTTCAAGAAGTGTTCGAATGATTCTCTTAGGTACATGGTGTGACTCTGACGTGGTCCTGCACAGGGACAGGAGTTGGACTTGATGATCCTGATGGGTCCCTTCCAACTTGGCACATTCTGTGGTTGCCAGATGTTCATAGAGTCAGTTGGTTCATTAGAATGAAGACAACTGATGCATCACTATGTCTGTCATAATTTTCTCTGTGGCAATAGAGATTGCTTTGTTTGGCTTGCAGAATTTCTCTGGAATTTATCCTTGCACATCCCTGCTACCTCTAGCTGGTAATTATCCAAACCAATAAACACAGTGTGAAGGCAAAATGTGACTGGGGAAATCATCTCATTACCTGTCTGTGGAGATAACAAATTGACTAATAAATATGTGCTTTAGAAAAACTTAATAAGTACAGATGGGGTTGAATTTGATCTGATATTGTTCTAGATTTCCACATATTCTTTACAAGAGTCAAGCTTTGGGGTTTTTTCAGCTGTTTTTGAAAGAAAATCTTTGCAGGTGGCTGGAACGCTCCCAATTCTGTCACAGAGCTGTTCTCACAGATTTGCTTACCAGGAGAGCACTGTGTGATTGCAACTCAAATACATGTATACATTTGACAAATCAAATTCCTGTTAACCTTCTGGAGCAATAACAGCCAGAGATGATGGTTTTTAATTGCAAATGTTGGGTTGTTTTGGTGCAGACTGGAGCAGAATCCCTTGCGCAATCTCTTTGGCTACGGACCAGAACTGATGACTATGGAGCACCTTGCATCAGAGGTGGGGAAAGAACTATCATTTCATTCACAAATGTTCATGTTAAGAAGTGAAGAGTAACTCAGAATATTAATTCAGAACAGATTTAGTTAGTACCTGTAAAGGAGAAGACTTTAGCTGGACTTTCTCCCAGACAGTTGTTTCTGCTGGAATTATTTCAGCTCTGCCTTAGTGACTCCACTGTCATCTTGAACATGAGAAACTTTCTGATCTGTGGTTTTATTTCTTCCACTTAGTTCAGCTTTCCTCTCAATCTCATCATGAGCAACCTATGGCTGTTTTCACCTATAGTCAGCAGGTAAGAAAATACATCCTTGATGAACATTCCCAGCCTCTTTCTTGAAGATCTGTTTTACCAACTCATAGTTTAGACAACGTCAGTGCCTTACTCTTAATAACCACTTGTTAATTGAATAGACCATCATTCAGCTTATTGCCTCTATTTCTTGATACTAAACTTGAATTTTTTTCTTTTTTTCTTGTCAGAGCTCTTTCCTGGAAACCTTCCACCAATGCCTTGATTCGAACTACTACAGCAGTCACAATCTTCAATGCAGGAGTCAAGGTAGTTCCATTTTGATTTTGCCCTGTGTATTAGTGAGGGGATTAGGATATACAGTTTCTATCTCTTTGTACCCAGCTGTAAGACCAGTATACTTCCTGTTCTTTGCTGGGTGATGGCACCACCAGTCTCATTTTTTACTTTAGATGTGGCTGGATTTAGCTACAGTTGAAAATTACTGCCTTTCAGGATTGCTGATCTTTGTTAAAAGAAGTTCTTTGTCAGCCAGTACTAAGATTGTTTACACTTTAAGATGCACAAGAGTGTTTTCTGTGTAATCACACAAAATATGACAATATCTGAAACTGTGTCACAGCTGTAAACACTTCCCTGGCCCAGGTGGGTCCTTGTGTTTGTGAGCACAGGTCTGGATCATTCAGGTGGGGTTGGTGTGTACCTTGGACTGAGAGATAACAGGTCCTGGCTGATACAGCCAAATCTTGCCCTGATAAGGAGGTGTAGCTATCCAAAAATACTGTAGCCCTGGAATAAACAGGCTGTTTGGTGTGTCCCTGAAAAAATCTGTTACTGAAAGGCATCACTGGACAAGAAGACACCATACAGTGGCTGAACAGTGACACTGAGTGGCCAGGAGAGAAGTGACACCCTGGTTTCCTGTTTTGTTAGTTTGTTTTCCTGAAGATTATACCTTTTTTGTTTAACAAAACTATAAATACTCAGTCTGTGGAAAAGAAGAGTTAGCTCTCTTCAGTAACATCATTTTTTAAGTGACTTGTATCTCTTGTCCTTGGGGAGAAGAAGTATGACTGAGGTAAAAATACTGCTTAAAAATACAGCATAAACTTTGAGAATTTCTCAGTATGAAGTTTCAGAAGGGAGAGAGCTTATCTCAAGAGAACTTCTCTGTAACACCTGACTTAATTATTGTGGGATTAATGAGTATCTCTTTGTGTATCTGCATTACAGATGAGATTTACAATATGGCAACACAGAGTCCAGAGAGAGAGAGCACACTGCAGCTTAGTGGTGAAGCATTAATTAAGCCAGGAGTTGTTTGAGCAGTTTCTGATCTTGCAGTTGGCATGGAAATCTCTTGTTAACTTGCTCTTAAAGTTTTGGTCCTTCCTTTCTTCTAGACAAATGTCATCCCCTCTTCTGCAAAAGCAACTGTGAACTTTCGGATCCACTCTGCTGAGAAAGCTGCTGAGGTACCTCCTGTAGCCCCAGGTGTGGGGCTTCTCAATCCTCCTTCTCAATCCCTTTCAGAACAGAGTGCCACTTGGCAAATCTGCTCTGTAATGCCCTTTTCATCTCTCTCTCTATTTCTAAAAGCAGCAGGAGGGGAAAATTTGGGGACTGCTCCTTCATGGGGGCTGTCAGGAACAGCTCAGCTTAGATCTACAGCTGATCTTGGGTGTTTTCTCCTCCTTTAAGGTGGTTTGCAGAGTGCATTGCTTGCTGTGGCTTCTGAAGGTGGGGCAGAGCAAGAGGCAGACCAAAGGTGGAAGGGAGCCTTGCAGTGACATCAAGTTACAGGGATTTATTTTTTGCTTATTTAATCTCTGTGTTTTACTCACAGGTGCTAGAGGTAGTTAGAAACACTGTTGCTGATGACAGAGTGAAGATTGATGTAGTAGAGGCTTTTGACCCACTGCCCATCAGTCCCTGGGATGACCAGACCTTTGGAGTCCATATTTTTCAAAGAACCATCCTGGATACTTTCCCAGATGTTGACAGTGTAGTCCCAGGTAACAGCAAGCACATGATGATGATTGTTTCCTCTCCAGCTTCCGCTCTGATTTTCTTTCCCCCATCCCCTAATACTGACTTGTTTCCATTTTCTGTGTACTTCTCCACCCCAGCTGTTCACTGCTGGAAACAGCTGTTTTTTCCTCTTTTTATTCCGTTCCCTCTTTATGCTGTAAAAGTTTTAATGTTGTTTTTTTAGTAGTGGAAGTAAAAAAGCAAACAGGAAACTGACAGAAACAATGAGCCTTGAGTTTGACTCTGCACATACAAAGGAGTTTCTTCAGGGAAGAAAGGAATTGGGAGGGAGAGTCAGAGGTCTTCTTGCTTTAGCTCTTCTTTTATTGTTTTCAGAGCTGATGAAGCCATTCCTGCTTTTCTGTATTGTTCCTTATGATTCCAGATCCTTCCTAGGTCTGTTTGTTAGGCTGCTGCCTGAAGCTTAAACCTTTGTGGAGGCTGAGTACCTCTGCCTGTTCTTAGAATGACTGAATTGTAAGTTCAGCTCCTCCTGCTCATGAAAGAGAGAATGTCCCTCCAGGATGTACCCATAAACTGTTTCCAGTGATTTTGCCTTTGGTGGGATCATACAGAACTGTTATCAGATGCCTTTCTTTTCTCCTGGGAAAAGTGGGGGTCATGAAATTGCTGCTCTCACACCAAGTAAACCTGAGGTTTGTTTTCCAGGCACGTGTATTGGGAACACAGACAGCAGGCACTTCACTAACATCACAAATGCCATTTACAGATTCAATCCAGTGCTCCTGAAACCTGATGATCTTCCCAGGTACTGTGGTCAGCCTGCAGCTCTCTGGGGTGGGCACTAGGGAAAGAGAAAATGGGCAGGAAAGAGAAAATGGGCAGGCATTAGGAAACCCAACCTTGTACACCTTGGCCTGGTGGTGGAGTTTCCTCACGTGCTGTCAGGCCACCCATTTCCTGCAGATTTGGGGATGGTAATTGCCCTTGAAGAGTGTTCACCCCAACTCTTCCTTGCTTCAGATGCAGAGGAGACCTCAGTGAGGTGTCCTGTTTGCTAGTACAGCAATGCTGGGAAGCTGACTGGATGATTTATATTGTGCCAGAGTCTGGAAGGTGGTGTTCAGGTAGTTGGCTTTGTGTAAGATATTTATCCTTCTGCTTGGAGTCATGCCACTGAATTTATTTGCTCCTGAAAGCTGGAAGTTAGGTTTCCTGGAGTGAAGTGGAAACAAAGTCCATGATCATGCAAGGGATTACATGTTTATTTAGCAAGTACTGGATTGTCATTTGCTTGAGGTGCAGATGGTACAGGAGCAGGGTGTTCTCATAACTGTACAAAACAGTGACAAAAATGGCCAAGAAATGAACCAGAGGGCTGGAACACTGATTTTTCTTTTCCACATACACCAGGACTTTGTTGTTGTGCTCTGAGCCTTAGATTCAGTCCATTGGGTTGGGCTGTGGAGCACACCTTGCAGTTCCAGTGCAGCAGTTGGTGGGCATGGCTTCATCTTTATATTGTGCATTGCTCTGTGAAGAGGCAAGGAGGGTGCTGGATGCATGCAGGTGGCTCACAAGTGCACACTGGGCTGAAAAACATCCTTTTTTTTTTTTTTTTCCAGGATCCATGGCTTGAATGAGAGAATCTCAGTTGAGAATTATGAGAAGCAGGTCGAGTTCCTCTTTCAGCTGATTAAGAACTGTGACACTGAGAGGCTGCCAGAGCCCCACAGGAGCTCCCATGAGCTGTGAGAAACACCCCTGAGAAGAGCAGCTCCCAAGGTGGCCTCTGGGCTGGCAGGGCTGTAAGGTGCAGTTGTGTGTCCCATATTGAGCTGTGTCTGGAAACTGGGGTTTTGCTTATTCTGGTTTGCACACAGATGGAAAAACTGTTGGTTGCTGCATGAGGCAAATGTGTGGTTTGCCAGAAAGTGATAAGAACCTGGACAAAACACAACAAATCACCCTGATTTCTGTACTTCCCTGGTTTGACATGCAGCCCTTAATCTGATGGTGTTAATCTTTTCAGCACTTTCTTTTAAGCCTCTGGAATTGGTAGTCACTTAAAAATCTAAGCTAGAATCAGTAATCACTCATCAGTAAAAGAGGTGAATCTTCCCAGGAGTGCTTTTCACAGCCTCATTTTATCCAGTTAATTGATTTCTCCCAACTGATGTCCCTGCCAAAATCTCACTGAAGGGTTTGTGACATGGCACAGGGTTTGTGTCATGGGGAGTTGCCCTCAGTTTCTTGCACTGTTGCTTGGTGGGGGCTTTTTCCCCAGGGGTGCCCTCAGCCCACACCAATGGTGCTCTCCACCAGTCCCACTCTTGAGTGGACACTGTGAAGTTCTCCCATGCATGCACTGACCTCTGACTCTGTTTAAAAAAATACAGAACTCCTGAAGTTCTAGGTAGGTTGTTTTCACTGATGTCACCCTGGTCACCAGAGATGCTGACAACTTTTCTTCCTGTCTTTCCAGTGACTTTTTTTGTTCTCTCACACTCTCTGGTAAGGCCCAGTGCAGTGGGGTTGTCAGAACAAGGAATTAACACTTGCAGTAAGAACCTCATTAGTATTGCCTGCTGAGTTGTATTCTCTTTTCCCTGAATCAGTTTCTGTAGCATTTTATTTTCTCTTGTTCCTCTGAGAACTTGATTGTGAGAGATGCTGAAGCCCTCCAGCTTTTTCCAGTTGAGTGGGAGCAGAGCCCCTGTCCCTCCCCTGCCTGCAGGAGCAGTTCCCCCTCACAGGGTGTTTGCTGGCTCAGCTCTTTGGGGATTCTGTTGTGCACAGGTAGTGACTGTTTCACCTTGCAGTTCTTTGTCAGCACTAGAGGGCTCAGCATTCTTTTGGCCTTTTAATTTGGGCTTGTAATTAGTGGGACAAAGAGAGTGAAGAACCCCATGTTACCCCCAAGTACAGAGGGGTGGGAGCTGCTTTGTACTGACATGCATGTTCTCCTGTTGCAGAGATGTGTGTCTCTTTTCAGAGTCTGAATTATGCACTGGAATGGATGGTTCTGCTCTAAACTAATAGTCTAAAATGTCCTGAAATGTACAGGAAATAAGCTCAAATGGATCCTGGAAAACGGGAATGGAACTGTGATTTCTTTTCTTCCCATTCACCCTTCTCTGCTTATTTACAGTTTGATCTTATCAGTGTGGCCCATGGGCTAAAACTGTATCAGTCTACTAAATAACTGAAACCAGATTGTCATTTTCATCTAATAAAGCAAGGAATGCAGATTCTTCTCTGATTATTATTTAGTCTTTTTATGTAACTCTGTAATTACAGTGAAGTCATTTCCACACCTGATTCTGCACCAGAGCGAGTCGTACATTTTCCATCAAAACAAATCCAGATATTTTCCACCCTGCTTTAATCTTTGCACCCTCCCTGGTGCTCCCCTTTCTATACAAAATCAGCTTACTAGGTTTCCGCATTATTAGGTAGTAAATAGCTTGCATCTTTTATGGTTTGTTGCATTTTGTCTGTGCCCCTAACGTCAGTGATTTGTTTAGCCCCGTGTCTGTGGCTCTTTTGTGAAGGTGTCAGTCCTCCTGCAAACTCTGTTGCAGACACAGCAAAAGTGATGTGCCAGAGTACAGCAGAGAATAAAATACATCCCCCAGAGTGGGAGGTGGAGGAAAGTTTGGGGTTTTTTTAATTTTTTTTTTAATCTCTAGCAAGCTAATATGAAGACAACTGAGTGTGAAGCCTCCACTTTGGCTGTGGCTCTGTGGGGCCAGGATTGTTTGACATCTTCAGTAATGACCTGGGTGTTGGACAGTGTGTCCTCAGCAAGTTTGGAGATGATGGAAAACTGGGAGGAAAGGTTGAGTCACCTGATGGTTGTGCTGGGAGAGAAGGGGAAAACAGGACTGGTGAAGTTCAACAAAGGGAAATGCCAAGTGCTGCACCCAGGGAGAAATAACCCTGTGCTGGAAGGCAGCTGTGCAGAGAAGGCCACAGGGGTCATGGTGGGCAGGGTGAGCATAAGCTGGGGATGTGCTCTGGAGGCAAAGGAGAGTAAAGGTTGAATGATGTCCCGAGATCCTTTCCAAGCCCAACCATTCTGTGACTCACTTGCAGGGCACAGGTTGCAAAAATCCTGTGTTGGGTAATGTTGTGCAGTGAAGTCTGTGGTGTGGGAAGAGGGATTTGTTGCCTCTTGTGTCCTAAATGTGTCCTAAAGTCACAAAAGCATCATTTGTATTTTCTCATGACCCCTTCCCAACCAAAAATCACTCCTCTGTGTGTTTTGGTGAGGGTTGTTTCTTTAGAGGACATTCATCTGGAGATTTGTTTGGCTGCTGAAGGAAAAGTGAAGGGCAAACAGTGCTGGGGAGGCAGGGCTGGTTTTGGCAGGTACTGTGCAAATGTCTGCCATGAGGTTTCACTGATTCAGCTTCTTCCAGAGCCTCATGCAGTGCTGCTCATCAGCCAGTGCTGGAATAGTGCAGTGCCTCTGCATGATGAGTAAATGTTCAACAGAGCTTCCCAGCAACCCCAAGTTGCTCAACTGAAGTGCTGGGAACAGGCTGTGTATTACAGGATCCAGTGGGGAAAAAGCACATTTCCCACCTCTGCCCGTTTTTTCCAGTCACTCCTGATGATGGTTTGTGCTTTTTTTGTCTGCAGCAGCCTTGGCCTCTGCATTTCATCTCCTTTTATCACATGAGCTGCCGTGTCACACTTACTGGGACAGTTCTGAAGGGTCTGCACTCCTGTCCTGACAGAACCACTTGCTTCCCACCCCCTTTTCCTGCTCTCCTGAGATGTTTTCAGAGAATGTCTCTCAGCTTGAGTGGTATTTTAAACCTTCCTATCATCATGTAAATAACAGTGTAAGGAGGATGTGCTGGCCTGCTCTGCTAAGATCATGTTCCAGTCTGCACTGGATGAGTAGTTGCTTGATAATGCCAAGTACATCATGAAAACATGGATTAATAGCTCTGAGCTATTCATTTTAATTTTTTCTGTTATGAGTCACTGTGCTTCGAGCGTGCAGAGCAATTACCTCTGACTCACCAGAGAAGGAAGAGCCTGATTTTCTGCTCTGAAAACACATAACTTGCTGTCACACCTCATGCAGTTTTGAACACTTTTCATCCAGTTCCAGCATGTTAACATATTCCTGTGTTTTATCACTAGCAACTTCATTTTTTCCTCCATTTCTTTGCAGCCAGGTCTCCAGAGCTGCCTCTCTCCTTGGAGTAAGAGGTCAGTAGTTGTCCAGCCAGGGCACCTGTAGCCAGCAATCAGCTCATTCAGGGTCATCTGCTAAATGATGGAGAACAGGCCCCATTCCACACCTACATTTCCTAAAGGAAGCTCTCTTGCTGGCCTCTATTTGGAGGGTTTGCTTTATTTTCAGCCCCAAGTGACCATGCAGAGCTCAGCCTGGAGGAGAATGCAGGAACAAGGAGTTTGCAAAGTCGTTTCCTCCAACCTTGCATCTGACACTTGCATTCTTGGCTCCTCTTTCACCACTGTTGGGTACTTTGTGGGGCTGGTGAGATGCATTTTCTCAAGCAGGTTCTGTGGAAGATTCCCCCCTCAGCTCAGCCCGTGCTGCCAAAGCCTCAGCTTGTCAGTGCCATGGAACAAGACATCCCTGAGGGGATGCCCCAGCCTGCAGCACCTTTGCCTTTGTGGAGGAGCAGTCCTGGGACCTTAGTCCTGGTCTTCAGTGGTCACCAGGACTGCCTGCTGCTGCCAGGTAGGACCCTCCATGAATTCCTGCAAGGCATTCAGTCCTCATCCCCAGCTCCCTTGTCATTTTAGTCCCCAGATTGAGGCTCCTGCAGTAACCCTCCCAGAAACTCTGCTGCCATGACTCTGTGGTTCAGCAGTGTGGTTGTGTGCCAACACCTCTCAGTGCCTGTAGCCAGACCTGGAGGTGTGGAGCAGTGCTGCCCAGGGAATCATTTCCCTTAACTGAGCAGCACGGGGAGGGCTGTGTGTCAGCTGAGCAGGGGGTTTGGCTCTGCTTTCCTGTTCCACAGCTTCCCAAGGGCAGCAGGGGCAGCAGAGATAAAGAGCTCAGCACGGTGGGGAAGGGAGGGACCTGCTTCACTCAGATCACTCAGGCTGATTTCAGAGCTGTGATGCTGGGCCCCAGAGGAAGCTGCACTCAGGTCTCAGCAGGAAGGAAAATGACCACATGGAAGGGTGGTTAATACAGGGGACAAAAAGTAAATGCTTTTTTGCCAGTTGATGGAATTATCTAGGAGTTGGTCACAGCCTGAGTGGTGGGCTTGGAGGAGCAACGTGAGAGTCAGGTTGCATATCCCAGGGGGCTTCTCAACACATCTTTTAATTTGTATTTTTAATCCAGCACAATTGCAGGGTTTGTTGTAGCCCTGTATGTGAGTACTCAGACAGGCAGCTACGTGGTGGGGCCTGGCTGGAGTTCAGCTCTTTAACAGAGTAACCAAAACGAGCTCTTTCTAGTTGGTGGCAGTCAGCACTGGCACAGTCACACGATGCCTGCTGATGGTACCACAGCTCCAACGTCTTCTTGTCATGTTTTCTGCATGGTGAAGGTGATCAGAGACATGCAGCAGTGACTGCCAGCACAGATCCATCCAATGGGTAGGGGAAGGGATAGGAACTCCTCCAGAAAACCCACAGCAGAAAACCTGAATGTTTTTTAGTTGTTTTTATTTTCCAGATCCTCATTATTTTGGCTGTGCTGCAGCCACCCCCAGCTCACCCTCTGGTCTCAGCTCAGCTTCAGCAGAGGGCTGAGCTCAGCTGCCTGACAAGCTGGGTAAGTGCTGTGCCCTCCAGCACTTTTATCCTTCCAAGTTCACTTGTGTTTTTAAGGGTTGTTCCTACAGCACTGCCTGCTTGTACACAGAGGTCAGAAAATGTAACTCCAATGTCCTCTTTGGGATTTGGGGAAGTGAGAGAGTTTTCATGGAGTAAGAAATAGGAGGGGGTTCAGAGGTGATTTTCATTTAAACCTTTTTTAATATCAGTCTCTGCTCAGCTTTGTGCTGTTGGTGCTTTCTTTCTGGCTATGCATGAATTTACAGCTTATATCTGGAACAAAGCAGCAATGTGAGGCCATGTCCTCAGTCCCCCCTGACAGGTGTCCCTGCTGTCACTGGGGCAGCATCTGGGGACACAGGAACCTCTGGCCTCGTGGAACAGAGGAAGTGAGGACCTTTCAGCTCCTCTCTGCCAGATGCTCTCACGTGGCAGAAAGCCCTGGGGATGGACCTGTGTTTGTCACAGCATGTGGAGGACACATGAACACAGTTGGGAGCTGTAATGGGTTTAATGGTTTGGGCCTTTGGGGGGGGGGGGGNCTGCAGCTGCCCCTAACCTGGTCCTGATCAGGGAGAAGAAATGCAGAGCATGAAAAATCATCACCATCCTTTTTTTTTTTTTTTTTTTTTTTTTTTTTTTAAATTTTATTTGCTTACAGGCTGGTGAAAGAGAACTTTCATGCTCTGCATTTCTTCTCCCTGATCAGGACCAGGTTAGGGGCAGCTGCAGATGTTGGTGCCTGCCCTCATGCACTGCTTTTGTTAGGGTAAGTCATCACCCATGTTGAGATTCCTGGTTACAATAAATTGAAGAACTATGTTCCCTTAGGATTCTTGGTCAAAGGCAGCTGGGACTCCACTCAAAAATCAGCATTTAGATGTGACTGAGAGTGGTGGAGGTTTGACAGAACACTCAGATACTGTGTTGGGGCGTGGAGGTTTGAGTGATTTTGGCCCAACCACTTCATTTTGCTGCATTCTTCTGTGAAAAGGGAAAAATCACCCTGCACACACTGTAGCCTCCTGGGCCACTGCTTGCCCAGAGCTGGACAGGTTGGTGGTGCCAAAGTCTCATGGCTGCTGTCACCCCCCCCCAGTGTGACATTCCATGATGAAGGGTAGCTGAGGGGTAAACACTTCCCTTTCCAAGCATTTTGTTGCCTTTGGTACCTGCTGCCCTGCAATTGGAAACCCATTTCCTGCCCTTTCATCCTCTGCCTTTCTGATCTCTGTGTGTCAACGTGGCTGCTGTGGGTTTTATCTATTTCTGTGTCCTTGTCTCAGGCAGCTTTTGTCTCCCTGCTTCCTCTTCCTGAGCCTGCAGCTGCCCAGGCTGTTCATCAACAAGGTCACATTTTGGTGCAGGTTGTTTTCAGGAAGAAATGGTTCATCCAGGGGAGATGCAGATTGTCAGGAAGGAAAGGTGAAGGTGGAAAGGGAGCAGGTTTATTTTGAGAAAGGAAAATGGAGGTTAGGGCTGGAGGGAGGATTTGGGATTCTGCTCTCAGTTTGAGTGTGGAGCTGCTACAGGGTAAGATGGGGTTGGGGTTTTTTTGCATGTTTTGGGTTTTCCCTGATGTCTCTGTGCCTCAGGAGGTCCTGGGGGTTGGTTATGTGACTGCAGATGCACATCACCCCTTGGAATACTGGTTGAGTGGCCTGTGTAACACCAAACAGGCACAAAACACTTGGACACTTCCTTTAGCACTCTGCTCACCTGCTCCAGAATTTCAATTTACTTAGAAGAGATGAATTTGCAAAGGTTTTGGGGCCTGAGAAAGTGAGAAGACCCTAAGTGAGCTCAGCTAGTTTAGTGCTTCTTTAAATATTCCATATCCTGCCCTGCCCAGCCAGTCAGCCTTTTCTTCCCAAGCAACAAGGAAGGATTCTGGGAAGGGAAAGGGCAAGGAGAAGGGGAAGGGAAAGGAGAAGGGAAAGAGAAGGGGAAGGGGAAGAGGAGAAGGAGAAGGAGAAGGAGGAGAAGGAGAAGGAGAAGGAGGAGAAGGAGGAGAAGGAGAAGGCTGAGAGGGGATCTGCTG